>JAODLI010046270.1:0-17094 GCA_027575585.1 Percopsis omiscomaycus
CAGTGTTTTAATTGTCCATGCCAAATATCCACTTCCATCATGCATTGTAATAATGCTCCTATGACCAGAACAATACACAGACCTAGTTATACATTACACAGTCTAAGGAAATAAATGCCATATTGATTATAATGTAGATTATCTTTACTCTGCAATATACAGAGTATATCCTCCTCCTGTAAATCAAAAAGATTGAGGCAAAAGCTACTTACATAACCAAGTTTTCTTCTGGGGTCAGCCAAGAATGGGAATAGATGATTTACCAACGCATATTCTTCCTTTAAACATCGGGAAGGGCTTGTTCTACACACAAAAACGTAAACTAATTACTACCCATAGCATCATAAACATCAATTTACAAATTACTGTATGAACAACCTTACCCATGTTAATTTGTCAAATGTGCTACCAAGATTTTCACCATGTCACATCTTCTGCCATCTGACAGACTTTTGTTGCGAGTGTATTCATTTATGACCTTCTCACCTCCAGGGCTGCTCTTTAGGATATCTTCGACCATCTGGAGGGGGAATGATGTAATATTGAGCAGAGATGAGAAATTAACAACAGACAAGTGTATATAGTTCCAAATGTCTTTACTATTTAAGTCATTCTAAACAGATGTAATTCAGAGGCAAGATTGGTGATCCTTACTTGGGCAAGACGAAGTTCCTCAACTCGATTCTTTTTCAGGGGGACTTGTAATCAACATTGCTGTGCCATTAAACTCTGACGTGCCCCCATCATCTCCTAATGAGCTTGAGCTTAAAGAATCTTCATTATAAACCATATCAATGGTCTGATTATCTGTTCATACTACTTTGATAACATGCTACACAGTTATTGAGAATTAGTCCAATAGACATATTAGCCTGTGCAAATTAGTGAATATTGCTGAGAATAAACACAAAACTTGATCAAAACTTGCTGTGCCTGGGATGAAAATTTCTAGGACACCAAGGTCTGGTCGTGTCAGCAGATATTCGAATGCTTCCTCATCCACTGTCTTCGAGTCGTCAAAGACTTTCACATCCATTGTAGGAAGATCAAATTTCTTGGCAACTGAAGGAAGACAAACCATTGGCAAATGGACAATGGACATCAATGTCAAAAAACACAAACGGTTGTTTTTATATCCCATAAGACACAATCATACACTTATTATATTACTATTAAAAACTAAATTATCAGAGGGAAAAGTATTAATGATATAAACCATGTTAAAGTTTGTTATTTCTCACCACATTCCAAAAACGTCTGAAATGTAAAAGGTGTTGGAGAAAAAAAATATTTCTTGCTATCTTTGAACTTCACTCTGACAACGTTGTTGGTTTGCATCCTGAAGGAACCAAAAAGACAAAGTTAAACATAAGGCGATAACACTAGTGGGTTACCATTACCTTATATTATACATTATTCACATTAATTACGAACCTGTATACAGTAGAACCTATATAGTTCTGTTAAGGCATGGTGCTCAATGCTCATCCAGCAATCCAATTAAGGCTAATGTCAACTTAACTCTTCACAGAGTGAAGTACATGTGGTGCACAACTCGAGGCACTTGTCACAATAGTTTAGTGGACAAACATTTGATAGGCGGCTAGCTAACGTTAGTTTCACTGGTGTCAATTAACGTTGGTGTAATCCATACGTTAGCTTTTTGCTTTCAATATAACTTTGCTTGACTTAGTTCTTGAGGCCATCTTAAATTAAGGTTAGGCTATATGTTTGCCTCCACAGTGTAGCTAACATTAAATTAGTAGTAAGTAGGTTTAAGTAGGTTTTAGTTTTGGTGCACCACAGCATCTAACAAGTGATTAACGTTAGTGAGTTTCCCTCATTAACGTTAGCTAGCAAAACGCTGTGTCCAGCACTAACGTTCATGTTAAACTTCGCATCAAGGTAACATGAGAAAGCTATCTCTATAATATTCAAAAACCATGGCAAAATTATCTGAGCTTAAAACAGAGGCGAATATTATGAAAATTAATAACACTTTGAAACTTAACTTACTTTAATCCAGCAGAAGCGCACCTTCTCTTCTAAACCAACAAACGGCAGCAATTGCGATATCCGCGATGAACAGTAATGGCGGATAAACGAAACTTTGGGAGCGAAGATAACATTTAGGGGAGGAGTCACAGTTCCTCTATAATTGTGCTCCCACTCTACTGCTCGACACATTTTACTCTGTACACTCAAAATAGAGCAAAAACAACTATTTTTGAGGAGAAAATAATTAACTCTGGAAAAACGACTCTGCCATTTTTACTGTGTACTATTTTTCCCGTGCACGTCCTCAACCCCTGCACTGACCCCACTGTCACAGAGGAGGCGTTTTAAAAGCTGTGCATGGTCTTGGACTCCCAACAAGGTGGGACCACATTTGTTTGCACTGTTGTTGCGGTTGCCATCCAATCTAGCAAACAAGACCTCATGTTTGTTACATCAGCTTACTCCAGTGTCAGCTTGACGGAGTGAGTTCCTCAGAGCCTAATGCTTGGCAGCGCAGGGCTTCCACAGAGCTCTTTAGCGAGGAATAGAACAGAGACGCGGCTGGTTTACTTTTCATTCTCGATGACTTTGCGCTGACTGGGAATTGCGCTCTAATGACTTGTGAGCCTCAAATCCCAACAAGATTGTGACTTTGGATTCCCGCGGCCCTGCTTCAGAAGTTCTGCGGGGGCAGAAGAGAAAAATGAGTAGAAAGAGGATGAAAGGACGAAAGGGAGGCAGGGAATGGATACCCCATGCTGGGATAATACTTCTGTCACATCATATGATGTCACATCGGGGGAGAAAGAGAGTGCGAGCTAAGGATACAGCAAAGTGGGTATTGCATTTATTTTTAGTCGATTCGGTTCACTTAATAATATTCAATTACGATTATTATTTTGCATCAAAGTGACAGCAAATGGAGTCTGTCCAAAAACAGACTACCTGCGCGGAATGTTAATGATGCCACAGCGTGCCTGTAAACACCGCTGCTCGATTCCTGTGCCACCTCATGCCTAAAAATGACTCTCGCTAGCCAGATGGCCTGGAGCGCTCCATTTCTTCCCCTCGAGTAAACAGCTGTATGTTTACCATAGTGTAAACAAAGGCCTCTGTTAATTTAGTTAATAAAACTAAACATCTCTCATATTTTTAGAGTGGATTCATGGTATCGGAGCAAACTGTCAAAGTAACTTTGTGAAATGTGACGCTCTTTATGTATGACAAATGCAGGGAACCAGACAGAAATAGGTTGGAGAAGCTGACACAGCCCTGCTAGGTATGCCATGCCCCCTTCGGTGATTTTTATCTCTTTTTTTCTTTTTTTGCAGTTGCTCTTTTGAGACTCTAATTTTTCTAGTCCTCAAATCTGTCTCTCCCTGCTCGTTGGAGATGGATTAATAAAATAAAATGTAGTGCCGTGACCGCTCATTGCCCATCTTTCTGCAGAATCAGCAGAATGCAAAGCTTCCCTTTCATTATCTGGGCAAATGGTTTTGGTGACGGCCAGTGTCAAAAATGTGCACGAGGTCTATTAATAAATGATTGGTCAACTAGGGAGGTAACCTCCATGCATGCTTCAACCTTAATGATCCTCTCTAATGAATATTGCAATTCCTCATTACAGTATTTGGTTATATACATGCATTTCTTTCCTATGTGTCAGGCAACACACCATCAATCACACATGTAGGTGATAAAACCAATGAATGCTCATATGCCACATTTGCATAGAAATCCGATAGCAGCTGAGAAAATTGATAAACACAGCCTTGGGTATAATGAGAAGACATTTGCTGTGGCCTGAAGTAAATTTGACAATATAATTAATTTCACTCTTTGTAGACTCATGGATGCCAGTTTGGACACTAAACTAAACTTTTACTTTATTTAAATTAACAATGGGATCTAAAAATTACCCCAATATAAAAGTATAACTACCACAAAACTGAGACTTGCAACCATCCAAACCGTCACGTTTGATTATCCCGTCGCTTGAAGCAGAGAGAAAGTGATCTTACTTTTCTTCTTCCCTTGTCTCCTGGCAGAATGTTGTTTCTCCTGTACACCCACTATTGTGATGGAAATGAGATGGAGATTTGGCTTTTCCTGCCTCTTCTGGAGTGAAAAGGTAAATATTTGCATACGATGCTCACAGGCTGTAGTGCAAGCCATGATGTTTTTTCCATTAATGTGAGTCTTCATGCACAACCGCACTGTATCTGCTCTAATCGGCTTATGGCATCCCAGTGCTATGGCCACTCACATGTTACACCTACGTTCTGGACCATCCGCTTAATGTTGGCCCATCCCTTAACGAGAGCTACACTTTACATGAGTCCTTGCTGAAGATTTTGCTGTCTCAACCGTTCTGGTTTGCAACCTTTTTTTTTAACTTTTATCCTGCGATTGCTATTTTTCCAAATAAATGTCCATGGGAAGCTAAAGGTATTCCAGGTCAGTTAGATGTAATAAATGAGCTCAGCATTCCACCACTTTTCCCGTATGAGGCCCTATTGATTTCATGGCATCAGATAGGAATTGCTAATTTGATCTCTGCATCTCTTCTACTCCATTGTGCCAATTTCCATTTGCTCCGTTTGTTTTCAAGACGGATAATTAACCTCATTCGTGATCCGTGTTCCAATCAAATGTTTTCAGGTCACAAACCCTGTGCTTATTGACTGGATCCATTTAATGGCATCTACGGCTAAATGACAGCAAGCCTGTGTGTGTACATTATGACCTAGGATCTAGGATTAAGATTACACAAATAGGTGTAATACAGGTCTCGTGAGTAGAAAATGTCATTACATCTGTACATGCCACAAGCTGCATGTGATTTGCATCTCAGCGAGTATGCAAAAAAGGCTTGTGAAATGAGTGATGCACTCCAGCAAATCAAACATTGCAGTTTGTAACGGCAAATGATTTGGTTGTCCAAGCATTAATGATGATTGGCCTGCATACATCCCACAATCTAAGAGGCTGCTCATAGCATCCATTCTCTTAGTTAAATCACATCAAGATGTTGATATGCACATGCACATTGTTGGCTGATCAGGGATTCATGAGTGTGCCCCACGGGCAGACAGTACCGGAGCACAGTGCTTATCGTTCATCTGTGAGGCTGTACACATTCATAGATCCACTGAGAATCACGTGGCAAAGCCGGATAATTTGAATTTAATAGCAATGATGACTATCTGAGGGTAAAAGTGCGTTTCCCGCCACAGAAGGAAAAGCATTACTCAAGGACAATTTGGTGTAAAATCTCCCCACAATGATAAGCTACCATTCATTGTAAACAGCCTCCTAATGACATCTAATATTTGCATGCAAAATGTTGTTTAATAGACTGAGAAGGAGAATGCAACCGGGGATAAACTAATATTTGTCAGGCTGTAAGGATGTAACAGGTAAAACATTGACTGGTAAAGTATACTAGCTGTAACTTTGCAGTCATTCTGTAAGTGATTATCACATATAGGTTTGTCGACTGGGGCATTTCTGTCTTTCGTTCCTTTCTGGCAATCTTCCGATATTTCATAAAGCCATTTCCAGTACTGCTATTTTGAGAAATTACTGGAAACATAACAGCCTTTGCCTATCTACAAGTATTTGACACCCTAACCAAATGTGTGTACATAAATCTCAATGCGAAACATCATGGCAGATATGCTTACCAACACATCATGTAAACCCATAGACATAGAAACCCATACATAATGTAAAAGGATGTAACAGAAACCAGCCTAACGTATGTGTTGTTCATTGAACATCAATGTGTGATCGATTAGCATACACACCGTCCTATTTTGCCTCTTTTGTTGAAAAACCAAGGCAATTTATGGTCCATTAAAAACTATGAATGTGGAAAAATCATTAATGTCGCCTTTGTATTGGAAAGAGAAAACTGATTATATTCCCTTAAACTGCTCTGCTGTAACACCTTCCAGTTGGGATAGGACTCAGTGCACCCTGCTACCTCTGGAAACCACACTCCTCGATCGCACACCCACAATCCCCCAGAACGTGTTAACCCAGGCTCACGGTTTATGTTTGAAACGCAACTATGAACGTGCACAGGGCTGGAGAAGGAGTAAAATTCCCCCGTCCCTTTTCTAACAAGATCCAACATTTTTGGCGGAGAGGCACGTCTGAGAAATAAACAACATTTGACTTATACCTTGAGTGCCAGAGAGCGGTGTGGAGTGCTTTCTTTCTGAACGCATGCCAAGGCCTCCTGCTTGCTGTTGCGGAGCAAGGTTGCAGATGCACAGCATTCTAAAGAGAATATTTAACTACCCACTGATCAGCGGGCTTTGTGCTGTAGCAGTTCTTCTCCTGCTTTCTGGCGTGCCTGCTAAATAACCTGGTAGCCGGCGGCACAAGCCTCCACTGCAGGCGTGTACTTGAGCTCTATGTACTGTATCCATACAAATGGCTATATATTTGATTCTTCTATCTAGTTGTACACGTAGAGGCTGTAGTCAACCCGATGAAAGATTATCGTCACAGTAATTATTTTTGCCCAGCTTCATCTGCCATTTATAATGTTTCTAACTCTGTCTCTGTCTCTCTCTCACACACACACACACACACACACACACACACACACACACACACACACACACACACACACACACAGGCTCATCTGAACCCGGAGGTAAACCAAGCACGCTGAGCTTGCCACGTCTTATGTTGAGCGAACACGAGGTTGAGGGGTTGCATCTAGAATGTATAATTCTATCCACCTACAGTCCCGTGGGATCAGCCTGCTGTAAAAGAAGGCCGCCGCTACCTATGGTCTCCAGTCTGTTGGAGCCCTCGCTGCTGTGTGGAGGAAATATTATTCAAAAGAATTTGGAGAAGGAGCACTTCGTATCCTTGCCAGTGCTACACATCGCTCTTCCCGTAGTTGCTGTTGAAGACAGAAATCGGGAAACAATTTAGGGAGTTCTTTCTATTAAATGGGACGTTACACATTTTTTATTTTATTTCAACCATATTATGCCGATTTTTAGATATTTATTTATTGACATCCTCTAAACATTTCGCTCTGCCAAAACAGCACTGGGACATCCAAGTACATCCCATTGTATGTACAGTATGTATCCCATAACACGAACGTCTGCATCTGTCTCACTTGACAGCCCATAGCTGTCATAGGGGAACACTTGAACGGCGAAGCACACTAGTAGATAAGCACAACTAAGAAGACAATATGGTACTGTAACGCTCACTTCTCATTATTCAATAACTTGCTCTTGTTATATCTAAGGTCCTTCTGAAATCCACAGAGCATGGACATATGACAATACAGTTACAGGAAAAGATAATAGCCACTCGGGAACATGTGGGACTATGACAGCGTGAACTTTCCATAGGCTTTTGCCCGAACCCCAGTCCCTCAGCAACCTCATTAAATATTAAGAGAAAGATGAATTGTACAGGAATGCCCTCTGCACATTAAGTAAAACGTTTAAAGAGAGATGAGGTGCGTAAAGCATCGCCAGGCGTCCAGGGAAAGGCCCTCAGACCTCACTTCACAGCATGGCTGGGTAATTTGGAGTAGTTACAATTGAAGGGATCCCGCAGGAATGGTGAAGATTCCTGTTGCCGGTATATCCCAGCCAAGAGCTACAGAATTCCGAATACCATTCATGGAATCTGTGATGCGTGTTCATGGTGAGTGCAGGTGCAGCCATATGGGATGAATATCATGCCATGATCCGAAGCTGAAAAAAAAAGGTTTGAAAGCTTGAAATCTAATAATCTCTGAAAACACTATTTAGTATATGCGTTTTCCCCCAGATGTTACAGATTCCTTGCAGAGGCACTGGATAGACCTTAAATTAAAAGACTTGTCTATAAATTAAACAATTTATAATTATATGAAAGAAATGTATATCTATGCAATGTTACACACAGTTTACACACCATTTATTTATATCACTGCATTATATCACTGAGGTTTGAAACAAAGAGGAGCATGCATTGTCAGAGTTTCAAACCAAAGCAACAATTATGTAACACTGCTTTCAACCACAAGGGTAATTTCCAGACACCAAACAAGTGTCCCATTTAAGTATAACACCATGGACACTCAGGGAAGACTTGCATTGAATTTCTACTTTTCAGGTAGCCGTAAGGAGTAGAAGGCACAGTAGTGGGACTATTTCAACTCTGGTCCATGCCATCTGCCCCACAAGCACAATCTGACAGTTTTGATGAGAATTCTCTCTGGCACAAAGTATTTGGCTCTCTGAGTCACGGGTAATCATCACAGTGCAATGGCTAAAATTGAGTCAGCCTTTTTATCCTGCACTCTGCGTTACATTGACTAGCACTTTGTCACAGATTCACACAGATCTATTTATATAAGTGCCACTAAGGTGTATACAGTATATGTATTACAGTACATCTCAATCTGCACACTGTATGAGCTGGTTTGCTTGTTTCATACTAAGAAAAAAGAAGGAAAAACAATAGGAAACAAATACAAAAGAAGGCTTCCTGCGATAGCAGCTTGATAATTATTGTCATGTGCGCTGAGGTGTAATGGAAAGATAATTATCAGGAAGCATTTAAATAAATCCATGCAAGTGGGGGCACTTAAATATTTCCCCTGGATGAAGCAATGAATTTGGTTTATAGAGTCAATACCTTTTATAGTCAAAAATAGACTTAGCTTCATAAGCGGCTATAGCTGTATTGAAACGAGAGAATCCTACAGTTAGCCGTGATGCTAGGATTTGTGGTGAGCACTTTCTAAACAAGTGCTATGTGGAGGAGAGGGATTTTGAGTCAGGCGTACTGGTGGTTTGCCGGACCAACAAGCTAGAGTCCGAGGCTGGCCATATCTGTGTGCCGTAAGTAAAGGGTTCAACTGTGCGCCCATCTAGCAGAGCAGAGGTACGACCAGCAGCGTCGAAATTAACAGAGAATCCAAGCACTGCGACCGACTGACCACATAACGTAGTCAGTGACGCAACGGCAAAAAGGCGGCAAACCAGAGCGGAAGCGTAACAAATATAAATCTATTCGAATTTAACGTGTAATCGTTTTATATCTAAAATTTTCTTTCAATAAATTCTTACTTTAAGTGTCCCCCTTTTAGCTTTATATACCTTCAAAACAAACTGAACTGAACACAGCAGGTTTGTTTGGCTGCTCTGTGTATAGACCTCTGGGTTTTATTTTGGCGCTCTCTGTAAGCATATAGCAAAGCCAGCACATTCGTTGGAAAGCTGATAAAAATAAAATATCACCCAAGTCACTGAAAGCGCCCAGGCCGCTTTGCATGGCTGCACTCTCTAGCCATGTGACTGAAAGGACTTCTTGCATCCAGGAGAACCAAGGGCAACGCTCCCTATCTCTGCGGGAGAAAAGCAGAAAGCAAATTCTAGATTAATGTTTACGCATGACACTGTTTGGACTTCCCATTTCTTTTCAATAAAATTGCAGAACAACGAGTAAATATTGTGCAAAGCTTGTTCTGCTGATGCCGAGCGCTTTTTCAAAACGCTGCCAGTCTTTGCACAGCTCGGGGCATTGGTGTCCAGAGACAAAGCCTTTTTCGGGGGCACGCTGTCACCAGGGGCCAGCCTGGCACAGACTGGCACAGACTGTTCCCGAACTTCCTTAACTTCCTAACTTGTTTTGTGTCAGTATTCCTCTGTCATTACAAATCCCATTACTATCATCCTGCTATGTGCTTATTAATAACAGGTAAAGGTCATCAATAAATAAATCAATCAATACATTTTTGAATTTGTCTTTTTGTTGTTGTTTTCTTAGGATTGTATTTATTCAACAAATGACGAATCTCAATCACATTAAAAAGGCTGACACAGTGACCCAGTCTGACACAGTGACCCAGTAAGGCAATTTGACGTCATTTTCCACACTTTTAAGAATCACCTTCTGTTGAATCAAAAGCAAACCAATCCTACAACCCATTTTTTGAGTTGGCCCTGCGACTGCCTCTCCAGGAACCTAGAGATGCCTAAAACCAATCACTACCATGACTGAAACCTGCGCCCAAAGGCTCCACTGGGCTTTGTGCTTTGAAATGGACTACCAAAAAGTCATTTTTTCCGATCTGAGTCTTGGGAATTCTTGTTAATCCACCATACCCATCATCTATAGCCTATATACCTGGCATACTTGATGCGAGTTGAAGATGTTGGACACTTGCAAGGCCTATCAGTCCAGTCTACGATTTTCTTCAGTTTGCACACAAGTCTAAGAATTCAATTCATGCCGACCAATTGCTGCCAGCACCAACTAAACTATCACCTGATTCGTCAGTGGTTCTGTAACATTCTGACTGCAACATTACAAGTATTATATGCTTGCTACGCTTTGTTATGTATCGCAATTTCACTGCATTTGTTATGAAATCAATACTGCTCCGAATTGACTGTAAGACTGGCTGTATTCCAAACACCAATAATGCAGACATTAAACTCAATTCAAAGGAGTTTTTCACTTGCATCAAAATGCTGGGAGCCATTTTACTCCCAAATCAAAATAACACACCATGGTTATGATATCGAGTAAGTTGTTTGCTTCACATCCCTGCAATGCCAGATATTTAGTGAATAAATTACTGAGGGCTAAGGCGATTAAACAAGTTAATTCTCTTTGTGGTATTAATTGCTAAAAAATTAATTAAAATGCAGAGTGAATGGGGTATACACTGTCCTATAGGATTTAAAATTGGAACTCTTAGATTGGGAGAATGATACTGTAATATGCACCGTCGGCATTGACTCAGCATAATACGTTTCTTAAATTATAATTCCTGTCACCTTTTCTTTTACGGATAGTCACGTCTGCAAACCACATCTGCCACTTTCATTTACTATTGCTCATTACCCAATCGACCATTAAAGGAGTACCCCTCTTAGCAAGAAGGATAGAACATGTTTTGTAATACAAAACTGGTTAATAGGCTTTTATGCTAAGGGGAATGCCGTTTAATAGCAGGATTAGCAGGCTGGTTTAAAACTTTGCAGTGGTGAATATTTATGAAACAAGGATATTAATAGATAAAGGAATTAATCTTGTCTATTCAGCTAATGCATTTCCTCTACTTGTTTCGTATGTGATGTCCCCGAAAGATCTGGTAAAAGTTCCAAATTGCCAATTGTTTCTGACTTGAGAGGATTTTTTTTTTACATTAATTTCTTGTACAGCTAGTGCTCTCTGTTATAGATATAGGCTATAATAGGGTTAAGATAAGTCTTTGAACTTAGCAGCCTTTTTCAGTATCAAGAGAACCCAGAATGTTCAGTGGAGAAAGAGCTAAAACTTGAATTTGAATCTTGAATTTGAATCTTGAATTTGAATCTTGAATTTCCTTCGGGATCAATAAAGTATCTATCTGTCTAAAACAGAGTATAGCCCTGTTTATTTCGTAATATTTCCAATTACAATTAGGTCATTTTAGCAGACGCTTTTATCCAAAGCGATTTACAATTACATGATGCTTTTACATGGAGCAGATAGGGGTTAGGCGTCTTGCTCAAGGATGGACTTCCGGCTGGGAGTCCAACACCTAGACCACTAGACTATCCTGCCCACCGTTGTAGATCTAGTGATTTGGGGTGCAGCCATCACAGAAGAAGGGTGATACCCCCCCCTCTTTCTGCAAAGTGTTGATTGTGTTGAAATTGCAACACAAGACTCGAAATTCCAGAAAAAGAGGGCCTGATCCGCCATGTCTGCCACCGTTCCATGTCAAAATTGTTTGCTACGAAACAGAAATGCTCAGAATATTGATCAGCGTTTGTTACACGTGGGGGATGTCGAATGAGAAAAGAGCTCCACCACTGTATAGCCCCCATCGAGAAACGATAAGCAACCGATAAGCAATTCTACTATTGTTGAAGTGCATTGGAAAGCAAATCCTTTTGTAGCTCTTTCATTGTATTATATAAATATCTGTACTCATCAGAAGTACTATATTAGTGATATATTCTCACATTCCCAAGTAGTTGTAGGCTTTCACTTATGATTACTGGCATATGGGCGTTTCAGTTACTAAAGACGAATGTACTTATTGTAAGTCTCTTTGCATAAAAGCGTTGGCTAAATGACAAAATGTAACTGTAAAAGAATCATCTTATCTTTTACAATGCACTATATACTCAGTATCAATATAAGTAATGCCATAATTATTATGTTATGTCACTTCATTGTTCCTACAATACTATTGTAAGCCCTCAATGCACACAGATGCATCACCTTAACTTACTAGAACAGTATAACCTCATTGTAGTTGACTGAGAATAGGAGAGGTGAAATGAAAAGAGATCCTATGAGAGATATGAGCAACAATCATATTAAATAACCGATTAGATCATGCTTAAAAGATAATGATTACCGGTCGGCCTGTAATGGGATTAGTCCACTAAAAGAGGGGAGCAAATTAAAGTTATATTTGTATCTAAATGTGGCCTGTCTGAATTTGCCTAAGGTAGACTTTAATTGGTTTCCATTTCTTTTCACCCGACATACTCTGCCGCCGATATAATTCATTACATTGGAATGAAGACAGAGGGCGAGAGGGGCACATTAAGTTTTCCGTGAATTAAGACCAGCCTACAGCAATACATTCCAGTAACATTCTCGCTAGAGTCCATATGACAATCATAAGGAGCTCACGGGATGAAACAGGTAACATGCTCCATGTATTATGGGGCCACCCCCCCCTCCTCCCCCCGCCCGCATGACACAGATGCAATTGGAACCCTGTCTTGCCTCCTCATGCTTTCTTACGTGTTAATGCAATGCCCTGTGGCCGCGGTCAGACCTGCTCGGTGGTAGTGTGTCTGACTGTGTTGTAACAGCCATTTCTCCTTTTTTATCCATTTCATTCAGCGGCATTTCTCCAACGCAACGCCTGGGTCTTTGGGACTGGCGAAGAGTTGTCATTTTACGGATGGGCAACTAAATCACACTGTTATGGTTTTAGGGACTCCTTTAGGGAATGGTTTAAATGTTTTATGACCAAAACCTCGGATGAGTATAATGCATGACAAGGTATTAAATTAAACTTTGTTGCATTCATTTGTCACAACTCTGGCAGACTGGCATCCTCTTACTTGGCCCGCAGGTGCTGTCTCTTACGATTGCTAAGTTAGACCCATTGCTAAATTTAGCAATTGAATCATTTCATGTGCTGTCACAGTCACTGTCAAACATGTCAGATTCTCTTGCGTGGTACGGCCTCAGACGGCATTAAAAGCAAGTCCGCACACAATCCCCAGAGAGAGGAACATTTACAGCGAGGTATTTTGTGAATCAATGGACTGCACTGCTTGAACCAGAAATTGACTTTCTATGTGCTGGGACAGCATTGTAAATATTTTGCTGCACTCCATGGGGTTCTATGAGATCACTATATTGATACCTGATGCCGTCCCTTCAATGAGTTCCAGTGAAAGGCCAACATATTCTTTTCACAGCTAATGTTAGTATTTTGGTGTGAGTAAACCTGCTGTTTATGGGCCACTTCATTTAATTAAACAGCTTGGCTAACTACGTATATATATATGAGCTTAGTAGGGTTTTTTCAGCTGTTTCATAGTTTTTTTATTATTATTACTAGTTGGCTGTCAGCTTTGTTGTGATGGTAAACGGGGACAGCTTCTTGGTTTTTAGGATTGAATCAAGGTCAGTTAATAATTGACTTATTTTACTCAGACACAGTGATGTACACAGTTGATCGCGCAAACTGTTGGTTATTCACACTGTGATATGAAGCTACTGAATTTATTGAAAAAGTATGGTGACTTAGAGTAAACCTGTAGGCCTACTGGGGTGTCATAGATTATTGTACAACAAATATTGATTCCTGTAGCATTTCTGCATCCTATGTTTGAAAGCCAGTATTGTGGACTAATACATGTAGGGCAGTTACTCAATTACAATTAGGTCATTTAGCAGATGCTTTTATCCAAAGTGACTTACTATTACATGGAGCAGATAGGGGTTAGGCATCTTGCTAAAGGATGCTTGAAGGTAGGCCAACTCTGGGGATTGAACCCATAACCTTTTGGCTGGGAGTCCAACACCCAGACCGCTAGACTATCCTGCCCCCCCTACTCCTGCTCCTGAGTCAGGGTTGGAGTCAGTGTTGAAGCATGTCAGCAGTAACTAAAAAAAATCCCTTGTTGCATGCTGCTTAAATGGCACACCCCATGTTGTGCTAATAGCTCATGTTCTTAACCCCGCCCTCCCCCTCAACCACATCATCTCCTGGGAGTTGGCAAATGGAGCATCCACAATATTGAAAAAGAATCCCCCCCATTATCTTCCTATGCATCAAATTCCATAGATCCTGTTTTCCAGTGCTTCAGCTCCTCCTGCTTTCCGCCTCAACGGTTGATCCGTGGTGGTCAATCTTGCAGTTCTGAGTTGTCGGCTCAGCAACATTCATTTGAAAACATATCGTTGAGCAGCCAGAACAACAAATATGTCAATTTCTCATCTTGCATGACGTGACAAATGGTGTTTATTGTCACTTCTGTCTCATTTTCTGTCCGGATAATCAATAGGGTGATATACTTGAAGTGAAATTCTCTGCGGACACACTTCCCTGGCTTTTACAGCAGCATTATAAACAGATTCTACATACATAACACGCTAATGGAATTTATGCAGCCATAGCAGGAATCAAACGCATACGGTGGTCTATAATGCTCCCTCTATTGTGTAACTGAAATGAGTCATTCACTTTATTTATGGTCTTCTGATGACGCTGCTTGTAAATAAGCTTGCAGAATGCACATGTCTCTCACTGAATAAGAATGAGATTGTATAAAATGTCATTCTGCCTCATTATTGTCCACCCTACCATTTTTTTCTACAATAACGACACAGCACTAAACACTGTACTGTATATCCCTGTTGCAATCCGGTTCATAGGGCTGCAACCATAAGGGAGACACTGAGATACATGACACACAGACAACACGGGGGCAGCGGGGTAACGTATGAAACACACCAGCAGGGGGAGTCGGAGGTGTCAAAACGCCTGACTGGCATCCTAACGATGATGTTTCTTTCCCAGATGAGAAATGACTGTGTTCTGTCTCTTCCTTCCTCTCATTATGACACCCCAATCAACTGACAGAGGAACGCTCTATCTATATCTGTATTAGACCTGAGCGAGACAGAAAACAACAGCATTTAGCAGTGGTAAACAGGGAGGTCAGTCGACTAATTTATACACCTGACAGAGTAGCAAAGATCAGGATCACAGGATTGTGTGGAACCCAGGTGCGGGTGCTTTGTTCAAATAACAATGTTCAATGTCAGGGACAGGCGATGGTCAGGCACACAGCTTCAATATCCAAACAGGGGTAATCTAAAATCCATAGTCAGAGAAGGGGCCAGGGTTCAAATAATGTTGGGTGCTAATCCTGGAACTCAGGTCGCTAACTCTCTGAAGGCGAAATATCAACTAAAACCAGAGGGAAGGAAGGGTGTGAGGGTGTGGACTTTAGACAGGGGCAATCATCTAAACTAGAAGTCATGATCTCATAGCCGGAGGGATTTATAACACTCTGACCTGTTTAATAAATAACAATTTCTCCAACTGTTCTTCACAACTGACACGTTTTGACAAAGCTATTCCCATTGCTCATTGGTCCAATGTCCCAACTTGGCTATGTGGACATGGAATTGACAGACAGGGAACATGAGAAATGCATTTAGAGCTTTAATTCATTGCCATGTGTTCCGTGTGAGGCGAGTTTGTTTGCTGATGTGTATATATATATAAAAGATAAAAGTATAAAAACACATTCACTCTACCAGTTTGAGCAATACAGCTGTTAAAACATTGCAAGAGGATTACAACTAAACACGTTTTACTGTCAAATCACCTGGGAGGTAAAAACAGCACATGCCTGGGAAAAAAACCCACAGTTTGGCTTTTCGATCCATGCTAGCCCTATTCTCAGAGGACATCAACAATGATATCAAGGTAAGGAGCTGTAGTCCAAACCTGAAAAGAGCCAAGTCAACAATCCCCTTGGAATGCATTAGAGACTGATCATCGTTAGCCTGGCTCAGAAACCATCAGCTCAGCTCTTTTGTTCCGTCCCTGGTGGCAAAACATATTCTCATTAAACAACTTCCATAACGGAGGTTCAATTGAGGGACAGGTGATGGGAAATTCCCAGTAGCCTCAAGGGCCTTACAGAACCACAGGCCGCAATTATTGACCTAACTTTGTCAAAAATGTTATTTCTCATGAGGACACTTATAAAAGTGTTCCGCTGATTAAATCGCAGGATGTAATTGTAGGTTTCAACATGTATGTATATATATAATGGAACGCTCACTTGACACTTTCATCTGTCCGTCAAGAAGCAGAAGGAAAAATCATCTTCTTAGAGTAAGTTTTGACTTTTAGACTTTTAATGATCTTGATTATATGAAAAAGATTTAATGCAGCATATCATTAAGTGAGGTTTTAACCTCATTGGTACCAGGGGAGAGAGTTCCAGGCCACAGAGAGCTTGAAACAACAGCGTACCATTTTAAATTCACTTTCCATCCTCATAAGGGCAGTGAGGGGAAAAGGCGTGAGATTTAGTTTGAACTTATTGAAGGTCTTGGTTGTGTGACCCTCGGCCACTTTATTCTGAGCTCTGCCTCACTCATCCTTCTTGCCTTTATCTCTCTCTCACACACACACACACACTCACACACGTGCGCGCACACACACACACACACACACACACACTACATTTTATCTTATCTCTCACTACCCAGTAATCTATTTTATTCCTTTTATTTCCTCCTTTCTTGTCACCTGCTTCGTACCTCCCTCCAGACAGTGTTTGTGTTGCTGTCGCCTCGAACGTTTTTTCCCATTTCTCCGAGAGAAATGTCAGAAAAGCACAACTGTGGCCGTCCATGGTCAGAGAATCCAGACGTACTGTAAGGCACCGAAACCCAGGTTTTACAGATAAGGTGGTGGTGTGAATTGAAAAACATGGCCACACACACACACACACACACACACACACACACACACACACACACACACACACACACACACACACACAC
>JAODLI010046281.1:0-17094 GCA_027575585.1 Percopsis omiscomaycus
AAAATCTTATTGATTGATTCACAGGGGCATAGTAACAACTTGATGGTTGCTCTGGTCAACGTAATGTAAACGATCTTTCAGTTAAAAGCTAGCAGTAGCCAACATGACATTCAAAGGTTTTAAACATTGCACTAAAATGCTTTAACGAGCGTGATGAAAATGATAGCCAGGCTCATATGTGGGTTTTAAACATTTACAATGTAACAGCGAGCTCCACCAATCAGATACGTCGCTGTTACATTTGAGGACTGTGGGTAGTGTAGTACTTCTCCGTGATAGCGCAAATAAATCATATTTTTCTTATAACAAGGTTGATATCATACAGACTTGTGTCTTCTACGAGAGCATATGCTATCGTGTCACAACCTCGTAGCTAGTGGCAAGTCTGCATTGGTGCTTACGAAATTACACCATTACGAAACCATCACACAGTCTAGTTCTTGTAAGTGCATCCCACTACAGCAGCAGTTCTCAAACTACCTCTCAAGTGGGGTGTGGGTTTTGTTTGATTTAATGACTTTTCGAACCAAAGCCACAACGACACCCGGCAATAGCCCCAACGAAATTGCACAATTTTTATTGAATAAATACACAGATGATCTCAAACTAAATGCCTTTTTTCTTTTTCTTAAATTACCTCCTCTGACGAGCAGCCACTGTAGTAGAGCAAAAAAAGATTGTGTGTGTACATACATACACACACAATCACAATCTTTAAAAAAAAAAGAAAATTATACTTATTTTTTTTTTTAAGACAGATTTGCTGAGACTCCTGACACTTTGGTGTGTTATGAAGACAGAAAACCAGGGGCATCAAGATTGTAAACAAGGTATGCTGAGATTTGCTTACTGTATAGCATAAAGTAAGTTGATTGCAATTATAGGTCTGCTGTACAACTAAAATGCTTTTGCCTCTGAATCCACCACTGTATATACCTCCTTCCATAAAGAATCTTGTGCCGTAACCGTTGGACATTTTTAACACCGGTTCACTTGAAAAAATAGGTCGGGTGGGGGGAACGTAACCAATTCTCCTTAATGCTCACCTAAAAATTTATCCAAAAAAGGACTGCGAATCTCTTGTTTTGTGATTTCTTATATCTTCACATTTTACCGTTTTGAGGGTAGGAAGATGATTGTTCCAGGAAAAAAAATAAACACAATTTCATAATTAAAACATTTTTTTTGGAGATGTTTAGCAGCTGTATATCTTACGGGCCTTTTAAGGACTGTAGGCTTTTATGATAAAGTTATGGTTCAACATAAAGTAAAAAAAAAAAACTTAAATACTTTTACAAAGAACAATTATTAGACCTAATAAGTCACATGGCGGCCCTTACATATCTTTATAAGAGAAAATTGTGTTCCATGAACCGTTTCTTAATGGTATTTGAATTTAATATAAATATAAATATCCCAGAAAATAAATCCCGCTAATGTTCCTAATCTTTGACAATCTGTTTACCTTTCAGGGGGATGTTTGCATTTTAATAGTATCGCGGGCATATTTGATAATTCATTTTGCAAAACACTTCAAACTCAAAGTTATAATCTCTGATCTTCATGCTGGGCTCAGACTACACAACATTGTAGTAATTTCCAGTAGTGACCAGTTTAAAGCACTATTCGTGGCTATTTGTTTAGGGGGTAATGGTTATCAAGCAGGTTGGTATTTAAGTTGAATTGGCCGTATCATTACTGTTGACTTAAAATGCCAGTCCTAAAAAAAACACCTTGGTCACGTCTACGTTGACATGTCAGTGTTTTAGCAAAACTGTTGAGATTATTTTACACAAGACAAATTTCCACAACTGCCATATGCATCTGTCAGATGCATATTGATTTAGTTTACTGCCATCATTGCTGATGTTTCTTGCTTTCCATTGAATGTATAATATATTTCCTCCATCGACCTGTGTCTATATGGGATGCACTTTACAACCTAGTAAGTTTTTTGCCATGCACAGATTTTTCAAACGTTGAGCACCTGCTGAAGTGTAGCAGCATATGCTTCGCAGTCCGAATAGTGCTTTAGATTAGTCGACTAGAGTCGGTACATACTATGATTGACATCAAGCCGAGTTTCCAGAAATCAGGGGAGACCAAAGAACTGCTGTCAAATCTTTAAACCTTTACGTTTTAACATCATGTTTTGCATGACGCTATCGTGGGTTTTTCCGCAAACCACGTCGGTCATCTTTTTCTATTTCACACTACACCACTTGACCGCCATTTACAATGGTCATTATCAAGCATAAAGCGCTTTGTTTAACTGAGATGACAATCGCGTTAAATTCAGACTATTTTGTACTCTGAGTCCAGCATTGACTCTTTCAGACATTTGAAACCTAATGCTCAACTAAGCTTAATTTGTCCACCCATGGCGTATGTTTTTTTATTTTTTTTATTTTTAACCTCACTGACATTTTCAGGATCGTGGACGACAATTTAAAGGCGCGCACAAACGCACAAACTTTTGTCAACGAATTTTATTAAGACGCACAAAGAAGGAAGCAAGGGATCTGGCCATGTCCCGCAGACGGAGCCGCAGCGCATCGCCATGGAATTACTCCCGTTCGTGCAGCAGTAACGATCCCAAAGATTTGGAGCGGCGGATTTTTGTTGGAAATTTGCCTACTTCTGATATGGAGAAGAAGGATTTGGAAGACATTTTCAGCCAATATGGGAAGATAGTCGGTCAGTAAACCCATGATATCCCTGAGTGAGGAGTGAGTTGTTAAATTTTAGTCTTGACTAATGTTAAAGAAAGAGACATTTAATTTATTATGTATTAACATTTTCACGTAGTAAATATGACAGGCATGCAGAAACACAGTGTCCTTGATAATTTCCTCAAGGAATCTTCAATTGGGTAAATCCTTACATATCCACAAAGTGTTACCTGAACAGGCTGTACATCTCAATTGCTCCTGTTTCCAGGCGTGTCCATGTTCCGTGGGTTTGGATTTGTGCAATTTGAACGTATTGAGGAAGCTGAAGCTGCAAAGGCGGGCCATAAAGGTCGAATATATAAAGGTTATAAAATAGGTAAGACTTGTCTGCCCTGCTAAAGACGAAACATTTGTAAATGGTACTATTTATAAGTTAGGGAGGTAGGTGGGTTACTTGATATTGAGGGGATGCAGTGATGTCACAGTAGTTACCTTGGTTACAGATGTATGTTGAACATCAAAAGCATTTTTGAAAATTCAGACCTTTACCGAATGCTTTAAACTAGACAAATTGGTAGAATTGAGCACTCAATGTCAGATTTCACTAATCAAATGTAAGGTATAATAATCATGCACAGTTTTGCAGACTTCAGGTCTCTAGCAAGTTGGATTATGAAAGTAAAATTTTCAACAGGGGCCAAATCTGTAGCTGTGTAAAATTATTCTGTGAAACAAAGTTGAAACACATCCTAAATGGCAGATTGGTGTAATCCTGCCTCCACTGTAGACGGGATTACACCAATTTACACAAGTTTAGTAATGAAGGAAAGTTAAATTGCCAGAGAACGTACTACTTCTGTAATTAGTCAACTATTATTAATGCAAGGGAAATTAATGAGTCAATAAATGTAATATGTGGAAAAGCCTTTTCAATACTTTATCTGTACTTTTCATGCAATGCCGTAGTGGAATCTGGCCAAGTTTTGATTGTCTGGGGCTTAAGCATGGTAACTTGTAAACGTGAACCAAATTAGCAAGTTGAATACCCATGCATCCTGAATAGATGTTGCGTATTTTCAGGTTAATAAAATGAATGAAATTACTGAATTTGAACTTTTATTTTTTATTTTTTTTGCGGTGGCGACTCGAGATCACATGTTAATGTTTTGCAGCATTTTTGAAGCCTCGTTCAATTTGGATTTTCATGCTTGGAATTCTGGAGCATTTCATTTTGGACCATGGAAGTGTTCACCTCGCCAGTCCATTTTACGTGAAAACATACCCTGAATTACATGTTACTGTCATGTTGAACGTTTGGATTGGTTTATTTTCAGATGTAAATATGGCAGTGGAGCGACGACAAGCTAAACCTCAATCCCGGCCGAGCCCTCCTAGAAGGTAAAGTAACGCAAAATGGGTGTGAAGAACTACCACGGTGCTCTGGTTAAAAACTGCGCGTTTTATATTTTTCAATTGTCATTTTCACAAGAGGTTCGTTTGATGGAAACAGCCGTACCAATTGAATTTTCAGTTTTGTGCGCGTCGGACCACGTTTTTCCTTCTTTTTTTTCTTTTTTTTAAATTCCAGTTTCTGGGTATGTTGAAATAAAGCTAAGAACCAAGAGTGTAATTTCAAGTGTCTTTCTCTCTCAAAAAGGTTTGGCTCGCTCAATTTCCTTCGTCTGCGTAGTTTTACACCACTGCGTTAATCTTAAATTACTTTCAAAAATTTCAGAAATAAGATGGTTTACAATTTCAACATGTCTCCATTTGAAATTAAATGTGAAACTGAATCTTGGTTTAATTTAGGAAATTTTGATGGCATCTAAAAATGCACACAAATGTTAAGTCTCAAGTGTGTAGTATGTTTTAAAATGACTATTAACATGCAGAGAAAAGAGGGGGAGGAATACTAAACTACATTTTCAAACTGAGTTAGTAGGTCTGACAGATAAATTCAGTTTTACATTTCGTGGGTGTCAAACCTTTTGAACTGTTGTGATAAAAATGTTAAGGCAGTCTTGTATCATTTATTTTCCACTAGTGGTGATGGTTGATAGAAAATCTCTACACGGTGCTAATTTCTTACACAAATGTTGGTTTAGCATACAGAGGAATGTGATTTCAATATATGACTCAAATGCTCATTTTGCGCTTTATGAGCAAAAAAAAAAGGTTTCCGTAATTCATAACATTTTGTGTGCGTGGACCACTGGACATTTTTCAAAAAGATTTACCGGGAGCTCTTCATGACGGGATGGAGTCGCACAATTGCCAACCTGACATGCCAATTCTACATGCGAACACTAAATTTGTTGCCTACTCTGAAAAGCAATTATGGAAAGATGAATTGTACCATCCTTACAAGCATCAATTTCACGTTTGTCATTACAACCATAGCCACCAATGTCACTGCTTAAGTTGACAGAAGCTCAATTAATCTCCTTTTGTACTAAAAATGCACCCTTTTTTTAATTTATTTTTTATTTTTTATTTAAACCAGTATTTAGTTTAATGGTTGGTTAGTGGCCCTTCACCCAGCCTTTCCTCACACTAATGGCTGTTTTTCCCTTCTAGAGGCCAGTACGGCAGTTATGCAGAAAGCAGGGAAGGTAGACCGCGGTCCCGCTCGCCCATGTTCGGGCGCGAGCCCAGAGACAGCCGTGATGGACGAGAGCCACGGCCTACCAGCCACCCCCGAGAGCGTGAGGGCAGAGAGAAGGACCCCAGAGGAGACCCGCGGGATCCTGCATTCAGGTGACTACTGAATCCGACCTTGAGCAGAAGTTCACAATTTTCTTATTTGTTAATGTTGCAACCATCACGCACCAGCAATTGTAAAATTGTTATACAGTTCAGGTGTAAATGCTCATTATGACACAATAGTTTTAAAACCAGATTTAAATTGCTAGTGCTTCAATTAAAACCTTGTCATTTAGCTCTAATCTTGAACACCTAGTTTTGAATCTCATCTGAAGCTCACCCCAAATTCACATTGTGCTTGACTCGGAATTGGTGTAATTATTTGCAGAGAGGAGTATGATCGATTCTATCGTGGTGGGAGTGGCCCAGATGACTTTTACCGCAAGAAGGAGGACCCATACAGAGACCCATATAGAGATCCATGGAACGGGCGACGTGACTCAGAGGGTATGTGTATAATGTTGCCTTTTAAAGGTATATTGAGACTAAAACCTAGCATCCACCAGGCGTAAAAACTGACAACACAGCATGGCACAACTAGAAGACGGATGGAGACTAGCCCCGGGGGGGTGCTCAAACTCCACTGAACTGCAGATACTAAGGCTCATTTGCATGTTTAAACAAGAGAGCATTAGGGCTGTGCTAAAAAATTGATACAGCAATAGATCGCAAAATGTATTTTCGCGATATACTACATCGATTTTCCAGCTCAAAAATCGATTCTTTATTTTTTTATTTTTTTAAGATTCTCGTTTTAAACGATGTGCGAACTACAACTACTAGCCTAGAATTGGCGTTCCCCCATTTCTGGTAGAGTGAAATTTATATGCAACATGACAGACGCAGCTGACAAAATGGCAACGGCTCCTTAAAAATATAAAGCTGATGTGTGGTATTTCAGCTTTTTCGGTGAACTATGTGGAATATCGCAATATGTATTATATCGCAATGTATCGTGATATAATCATATCGTGATATAATCATATCGTGATATGATCATATCGTGAGGTCCTTGCCAATACCCAGCCCTAGAGAGCAGGCGTGAATACTGGTAGAAACTGGCCAGTTCAACAAAACTACATGCCTTAATTCACATTTCCATACTGGGCGCTGCATATGGGCAAGGATAGTCTGGGTGTTGGACTCCCAGCCGGAAGGTCGTAGGTTCAAGCCCCAGAGTTGGCCTACCTGTAAGCATCCTTGAGCAAGATGCCTAACCCCTACCTGCTCCATGTAAAAGAAGCATGCAATTATGTCGCTTTGGATAAAAGCATCTGCTAAATGTAATGTAATTGTAATTTCCTTCTGTGAAGTTGGTGTCATCTCATCTTTCCCATTCAAATGGTTTCAGGTGTCTTGTCATAATTAGTTTGCCCAAATGACAACGTGTAACATCACCATTCTGATCTTGCCTTCCCCGCCCGCCAAACTAAAGAGGACCGTGGCCGTCCAGATGAGCGCCGCCGCAATGAACTGTATCGACAGTACTTCGAAGAACTCCAGCGTCGCTATGACACCGAACGGCCCGTGGACTGCTCTGTCATTGTTGTCAACAAAGCTCAAAAGTATGTCCACTTTCTGTCCGTAGTCCAGGCTGCAAAGTCTGTGCCAGAATAGATGCAATTTCATTCACATAGGATTGCACTTTATTTATCTCTGTGGGGAAAACTGGAAAAGGTGAAGTCAATATCAGCAAATAGTGAACAATGTAATGCCTGCAATGCAATGATATAATCAGTCTGCAATCTTGTTGCATGTAGATGCGCTATCTTGGTTGTGTTCTGTCCCTGTACAGTATACAAATCTGCTGTAATGTAAATTTAAATGGGGGTTCTGTATCGAACACCCTTAACTATTCCGTGGCAGGTTTTCATTTCATACGGCTTGTATGTGTGTCTTTGTGTTTTGTGTGTGTGTGTGTGTGTGTGTGTGCTTTTCAAAAACCACTGTAGGGAGTATGCAGAAACAGTCGGGCGAAAGGTTCGTGATCTGGGCATGGTGGTGGACCTGATCTTTCTCAACACGGAGGTATCACTAACGCAGGCTTTGGAGGACGTCGGCCGCGCCCGCACCCCTTTTGCCATCATTATCACACAGCAGCACCAAGTGCACCGCTCCTGCACCGTCAACATCCTGTTTGGCACCCCTCAAGGTAACTGCTGTCCTGTTCATTGGTGCTGATGAATCTCTGTAACGGCAGTGAAATGGACATTCTTTTTTTTATGAACGGACCATTTTTATTTCTCCTTTTCTTCTATTTTTGTGCATCTCTCCACCTCAGAACACCGCAACATGCCCATGCAGGATGCCATGGTCTTGGTGGCACACAACTATGATGCCTACAAAGTGGAGAACCGCGATAAAGAGCGCGAAGAGATTGCCAGAAAAGCTGCCAAAATGGCGGACGACGTGCTGCTCAGGGAGCCTGACAGAGAAGCCCACCCTATCTCCGTGCTGACCACCATTACGTTGCTGTCTGAGAACAGGTAGCTCAAAGTATCTTTTAAGGGGAAATCTTACTTATTGAGTTGTGATAAAATGGAACTACCATTATAATCTTTAATGATTGCAGACCCATTGGATGCATTTACATTTGTTAAAGGATTTGTTTTAGCCACACGTTTTGCAATTGAGCCTTTTTATTTCTAGTTTGGATGTTGAATTTGGTCTATTTTGTTACCTTTAGATTTGTCACCCCAGAGGAGCTGGATGGTCTTGCTGCATACCTCAAGGACAAGAGAGCACGTCTAGTACGCAGCAGTGCAGACCCTCTCTCAGGTAAACGGTCCTACCCTCAATCTGATGCACTGTATTGCAGTGTAAGCCCTTGATAATGAGATGGGTTTTAGTAGTTAGTAGTTGGCTGCATAGCAGCAGAACTTGATGTTTTATTTGTATGTCCTCACAGCAGGAGTCATCCCACCCTCTGTAGCAGCCCATCTTGAAGCACCGCCCCCAGTCCACACACCTACCCCTCCCAACCCAAACCACCAGCAGGAGCTCCAGGCTAAGATCCTCAGCCTTTTCAACAGTGGCGCCACCTCCTCTACGGCAACAGCCCCCCCAACCAGCTCCTCCATGGTCCCCCCAGCCTATGGCTCTGTTAGCAAGCACCACCCAATTTCAGGCATGTCCCACCCTTCTTCTGGACATCCACCCCCCGCCCACAGTCCCCAGATGTTAGGCACCCGGCCCTCCATTCCCCAAAGTGGCCCTCCTCAGGGGTACGGCATGCCGCTAGGTCGACCACCGGCTCCACCCAGTGGTCAGAGACCCCCTAGCTCGGCTTCAGGCATCAACTTTGACAACCCAAGTGTCCAGAAAGCCCTGGACACTCTGATTCAGAGTGGCGGCCCATCTCTCAACCATCTGGTGGGCTCCGGGAATCCACAGCAGCCCCCTCCCAGGCCACAAGGCATGAGCCAGCCCCCACCCATGTCAATGTATCCCCGACCTTATTAATGATTCTTCTAACATGACCCCCAGCTTTCCTTCTGATTCTATCGGATCTGACAGAAATTTCTGTTGTTGCCAGCTCTGTATATAAATGGAATGTAGACAGCTGTTTTGTTTTTCATAATTTTAAATGCTTTTAAAGAGCCCCTTTTTTCTTTCTTTTTTTTATTAATTATTATTCTGGATATTGTGTTCAGTTAAAATAAACATGAGACTGTTTGAGTTGTAACCAGTTTATTAATAAACCTTGTTACTTGTCAGGTGAATTGTGAAGCAGCAGTGCATGTGAGCAGAATGTTTTTTCTTTTTTTTTTTGCCTAGTAGTTTTCCTTAACTAAACTAAGAACACTTTAAAAAAAATTTTTTACTTGTAACATAGTTGAACAGTACACAACTGAAGACTCCACACAATTACTGTAATAAAATGGTATTTGTTTATTGCATTTTGTGCTGACAAATCTATAAAATGGAACGGGTATCGCCAGAAGCCATAGATATAAGCATTTGAAATGTAAGATAAAACTACTTTGTCCTCTTTTTAATGTACCATGAAACACAATAGAGAATACATATCTTTATTTCTTTAGAATATTTAACTTACACTGACACAAAAAATAAACACCTCCACACTAACTATTTTGATTTATTTACACATAACCCCCCTCGATCCCACAAACCTCCCCTGCCCCCAGCAGTTAATAGTGCAAATGTATACACATACACACCCCCGTGGGAACTGAAAAGGACACTACGGCTTTACCATAAGACCAGGTACAGTATCAAGAATAATGAAAGAATCTGAATGGAAAAATCTGCTTTCTGATATAAGTGAATTTGATAATTGTGTGTATATTGTATACATTACCCTTTATCTACATCCTATTAAAGCATTCGTACAAAACTTTATCCACAGCTCCAGTGAATTGAAGACAAAGCCTAAATGGTAATTGGGTACTCAGTCGAATCCAAAATTCAGTGCCTGTAAATATCCATTAACCAAGTCTGGTGGGCATCCTTGTCAACAGAAATATTTCAGTTGAATTTGTCTGATTCACTAGAGTACACATTTACACACCTGTCATATACATAGGTAACTGAAATATACTTTGGTAATCAGTTTTTCTGCAGAAAGATACATATATGACACCAATAATGTGAAACGAATAAGTCTACCATAAAAAATAGGATTTCGTAATTTAACTAATCATTCATTTTGGATGCACTGGCCAGTCCAAAGAAAAGCTAGCAAATAGTTCATACTACTCAAAATAAGTATCTAATAAACCTATATGAACAAAGTACTTTTATATACCACAAACACCCAATATATTTCAATACACCTTGTTCGGGGTAATCTGCATGCATGCATTGAGTTACACAATATAACTGGAGTAGGGCTCTGCTTGAACTACATGGATAGCGCTTTTTTTTCTTTCTCAGACTCCCAGAGATCATATTGACTAAAAATAAACATATATGCAGCTTTTGAATAAACTTCCATGTCAGATTTGCTGCTCTTAGAACAATATAGATGGTATCTTTATCCAAGTTATCTTTTCATCTCTAGCTTGGCTTTCTTTGATTGAAGAAGGCTGTTGTCAGGCACTGCGTACCAATTAGTGGTTTGAGTTTCCTATTTTGCTGTCTTTTTGAAACGATTGCCTCCTTTAACCTGGTAAAGTGTTTCAGAGCCCTTGATATATCCATTTGTGGATGGAGACTAAGTATCACCGGCAGGTTGGTGTCATGCTACAGTTGTGCAGGCGATGATCTGGGGATGAGGAACATGCTGGTTTTGTTGGCCACTATCTCATGTTGTTCAAGCGGAACTGATGCCAGGATTTGGAAGCGCTTGTTTTATATTCTTTGATCATTGTTCAGAAATATACTGCAATCACATAAGTACAGAGCTTGGGTGGATTTGTGACTGGTTAATGGAGGAGGCAAATAGATCGGTGGGGGATGTGGGGTTTGGATTTTGGGGGGAAGCTCACCTCACAGATTTCATAACACTAAAAATGTAACAGTTAATATGATTCTTTTAAGAAATTTGACAAGAAAGAAAATCAATGTTATGCATGCCCATGTGTCCTCGGTTATAACTAAACTGTATACAAAATCAACAGGTAGGTAGTTTATTGCAGTTATAACACTGCGGTGAGATAATGGAATATAATTATCCTCAATAATAGCCTACTGTATAATAGTATGCTTTCTCACGCCTCAATAACTTGTGTAATGACTCCCCTACACCAACAGAGAGCACTGTGGGTCAGACATTTGACAGCCCACAATTGCATTGTGTGATCACTCATTATCTTAAAGTGCTATGCTGTTTTAGTCACAATTGGGATAAACATGGGAGATCTTTATGGTCTGTTATACCTGGTGACAAACATTCTGATAGATGAACTGACTGTTGATAATGCCAGTTGTTTAAAAGAAACAACCAAAAAAATAATGAACATAAATAAATACTCATACAACCTATGTGTGAACAATATTGCACATAATCTTACAAAACTCTTAGACTTTGTCCACAGTGATAGAACAGTGTACAACGAAAGACAACACCATAGTAGGTTACAGTGTCTGACTGCAGTGATATATATTTACAAAGATAAAATGACCATTCTTTGCATCCATCCATTCCATAACATAAACTCTCCTTATTACATTACTTAAGCAAGATTAAAGTATGACAAGTAACGATATAGTGAACTCGTCCTTTTTTCGTATTTTTTTTACTTTTCAAGGTCTAGCCATGGTTCTCATTTCTGTAACACAAGCGACATTTCATGTCGAAAGAGAACGTCCATTTTCCAAATATCACGCCTTAAACATTGAAGTCATCACACTATAGGAACCACTAAAACAAATCGCCACGTAAGACCATGCAAACAGTAATTATAAAATACATTTATAATTGAATAAATAAAGTCATTCCCAATGAACTTTTCCAATAAACATCAGATGTCTTTTCTTTAGAATAGATTTAAAAGGCTCAGTCGATGCAGGCAATGTTTAAATGACGATCCTATAGTTCGAAACCTTATGCGAGTTTTGTACTAACGTCATTAGTTGGTCATCATAAAGCATAATTAAGCACATTAAGGTTAAAAGATTTATGATGTGCCAATCACTGAAAAACAGTTCTTTAAACTGTTTAGAAGACATTGGTCAGATTCATGATCTATTCCCTTAGAATGGGTTCGCATTACTTAGGAAGGTGGAATAATCAGAAAGGCTGTTTTTCTAAAAAGAGTATTGCATCAAGGTATTCAATATAGTTCTATACTAAAACAGAAAGTTTATCCTGTCCTGAGACCACAGGCTAAAGGGTTATGGGTAAAGCCTTGTCTCAGGAGACAGCCACCAGCACTGATATGTATGTCTATTAAGCCAATACCCTTTTCTCTTAATCTTTTTGATAGGTTTCTTAAGTTTTTCTTTACAGTACAAATAAATATAATACTAGCAGCATTCACAACATATGGTCCGATATTCAAACAACACTAAAAACATTTAATACCATTTTAATAGTTCTATAAACTAATTTGTTTTGCTTCCCTCTATTGTATATATGTATTTATTTATATTTATAGATCTACTACAAGTGCAAATGACCCATACGTTTCTTCACAAAAGAACAAATAATTGATACGTAGTGACAACTATCCTTGGAGTGAATGGTTCAGAATTCATTGGACATATGAAATCTACATATACAAAATATATGTGTAAAAAAATAAATAACATGATTACGTGCGTCTGGATTTTCAACTATTGCACATTCCTTTCAAGATGCACTTTCTAACTTAAATATGATTAGCTAACAATTAATTGCGGTTGTCACGGACAAGTTTGGCTCAAATGGTAACCAATCTAGAGGGTTTAAAATCTCAAAGACCCTACTGCATAGAGTTCTGTCTTATGGACAAAGTGAATTCCCTAGCTACAGAAAGTACCTTTCTACACGTTACCCTATAAACCATCAATCACCAGATGGTCAAAACATGAACTCCATGGCTGTTGATATCTTCATGAAGATGTTAGATATTGAACATCTATTCATTTCATATTGTTTCTAACAATGGCATAAACTCCATATAAAGTCAGCATAGACATCTCATCTTTGCCCTCTCTAATTGAGTCAATACAATTTTGTTTTTATCTCTAAAATACTTTGATATGGCACATGTATCTAAATTTGGCAAAACATTGATATAGGCTACTGTATCTCGGAGTGACAGGCTAAACTATATATATATAACTATGTCATAAATGTGTATAACCTCTATCTATAAACATAACATTTGTTCTCTAGATGAAAAAATAACATTTAATGGTCATTTAATGAACCTGATAAATTCATTAAATGTCACTTGTTGCACAGTGGCAGACAGTGCAGGTGCAGTACTTTGTCAGAGTTACAGTGAAGGTTACCATATCGATAGGAGCCTAAGCCATCCAAAATAAGCTTTTTTTGCGGACCCTCTAAGCGAAGGAACATTTTCTCCACTAGAAGCTTTTAGTATGTCACAAAAAAAAAATACTACACTCATACTTAACACAGCGTCAGAGCTTTTACATTATTTACAGTGATCCACACTAGGGTCGCAGGGTGCTGGCATCTGACAATGATAAACTCCCGGGACTACAGACCACCCTTCCACCAGGATAATGCTATTCACAGTTTAATTACGAGTCAATCTCTAAAAACCAAGCTAGCCTTGTTGTTTTTTGGCACTAACAGTGGCCACAGGGATAGTGGCCACTAAAATGGAGTAAAGAGGGGCAGTTGACAGACAGTGATGGAAGAAGGAAATCCAATGGAGCAAAAAAAATAAAAGTATAAAGATGTTTAGATCAAGATCACAACGAGCACTAATACTGCAAGTTGCTATGGAGATCAAGTCGATGAAGTCCATAACAATGTCTTGTGTTTTTTATGGATTAAACCAACTGAAACATTGAACTAATCTCAGCTAGATAGCAGAGAATTACTTTCTGTTCTTAGAAACAGTACATCTTTCCATGGCACGCTAGTGAAACTGAAAACGTATAATTTTTTTTAACAAAAAACAACAACAAAAAGACATATACATAGGCACTCACCCCTCAGCTAACAACTCATGCCCATCAGACCATCCCATTGAATAACAGAGTTCATAATAACAAACTTAGTAGATTATAGAGGGAAAAATCTCACAGATAGAAATGAATCAATGAAGTCTGTTGACTCAATGAACGAATCTCATTGCCACTAAATGCTACTACAGTTATCTTGTTGGGCTTTCACAAGGGGTTTAATAGGTGAGCATCTGTGATGCTGTTGGTAAATCTGTTGGGACAGATTTGAAGGAGTTGAAGGAACGTGTTGAAGATGAGCTGGGCTGTTAGTTGGGTGTTAGGGGACTATCTTCCAATATAATAAATAAATGTTAAGTGTGATATGATTATAAAGCAATGTGGACGCAAGGGTTGGGGTTGGAAATGGGGGTCAGCATAAAGGTGGGGAAGGGGCACTGATCTCTCAAGAGTAGATGGTGATAACCTCGCGGCCACCTCCACGGACCAGAAGGACCCGATTAAGACCCTCAGTGAGGACCTCAAGGAACTCCATGTCTGGGAGAGAATGGTTAAAGAAACCTTATCTGTACTAATCCACATTAGTGGTTTGGGCAGACCTGAATGTAAAACTGTATATTCATTTTCATTTCCTGATGTGGGATTTCTTACATTTACCAGATCAATATGTAACAGTTTGGACAATCTCAGGAAGGTATTTGGTATTTGGAGTGGAGAGGAGTTCCAGCCACTCAGCACTTAGGTGGGAAGGGGGTATGCTCCCATGAGTTTCAAACCAAAACATTTTATTCATACTGGTTTTCAACCACAAGGTATATTCCGGACATCAATCAAGGAGTGTCCCAATTTATAAGCCTATATTTGTCAGCTAGTATTTTAGATATCACAATACTATTTTCTTTACTTGGGTGGCAATTTACAAACTTCTTAAATACTAAAGAAACAAACCACATCACAAAAGTCATGAAACATTCACCTGACGTTTCATGGCTTTTAAATAGAGACAGTCTGTTGTCAATATTGTTTGAACCAGGCACTCGAAAGAAATTAGTTCATTAACTACTACTCTTTGCTGCATAAATGTAATCACACACGCAAAAACTGGCCAAGATAAAAACAAATAATACAAATAGATTAAAGATATTAAATAAATAGATTAAAGATCACTTGAAATTATCTTATTTTGAATTTTGAAATGATTTTGTGGCAAAAAGCATTTTGCAGCCTCATGTTACGAACTACTGCTCTAACATACAAGGGATGGCTCACCAAAAACCTAGCACCAACCAGACCCAGCACCGGTAAAGGATACAGTTTTCATCACCTGTCCGGTTCTTAGGTGGCCCTGGCATGTTGAGGAGCACCAGTCTGGCCTCCGAGGACTTCTTGACGATGACTTCATTCAGCCTGAGCGCTGTGTGCATGCGTCGCACGTTGAACTGGTTGCTAAAAGAACGAATTACAACAGAAACGGGTGTCACATGAGTTACATACATCCGAGAAATTATAGCTTCAACTGAACAATTTTCCACAATTACCAGGTTAAAGAAATGGGACTTATGGGAATGAATAATAATGCATGAGGCTTGTAGAAACGTCAATACTTACAGGTTCTCCCACTCACTGCAGCGTAGCAACAAGAGAAACACATGCTTATCAGTACTAGGTTAAATGTTACTATTATTTTTATTTTATTATTATTTATTACATATTTCAAGTCGGAAGAATACTAGACCAGTATTATATACATTATATATACACCCTATTGATATTACCAATCCAAACACTGGCACTCATTGACTCATTACACACTTATTACACACTCTCATCGTTCTATTATTCAGGCTGTGACAATATTCAATTTATGATGTAAACGGCATATTCCAATTGGATATTCCACAATAAGTATTTCTAATTTTGCATTATCTGAATAAGACTAGTGGGACCTGCTCACCAGTTTCAGAAGCATGTACAACAATGTCTCAATGTCTCAATGTTTAAAAGATGCACATTAACTAATTTTTGGATTTGAGAAACTATTGCAAGGATGTTGTTGCAACTATTAAAGTGGAAGGCTGGGTTCAAAAACTGGCAGAATAGTGAGTAATAATTATTCATTTCAATTGTAAGGTAAACATCTTAGTTGGAATCTGGTCTTTTTCAGAATAAGGGCAATTATACTCATTGTGAAATCTCCTTAAATCCTAAACCGCCTCACTATGAAGTGAAACATACACAATAATCTCTAAAGTATATAGAAAATAACAATTCTCAAGGCAGTCAAAATTCCACCTTCATCACAGTTCAGTGAGCATTTCAAGTGACTCACGGCTTCATGTTGAAGATGTCTTTGATGCCCTCGGGCATAGCGCCGGGCGGCTTGGCCGGTTCTCCGTCACACTTCTCGGTCCAGGTCATCTGGACCTGCTCCCCGGGACTCTGAGCCCCCTCGCCGCCAGGTGTGAGTGGGGTGGCTGGGGTGGCAGGGCTAGCTGGGGTGGTATTGTCATGGATGAGCTGCACCTGGATAGGTGGAGGCACAGGGGAAGAGGTGCACTTTGACTACAGAGACGAGGGTAAGAGAGGCCGTGGAGGTTGGACAAAAAAACCCACAGTGGAGGTGGAAACGCAGATAAGAGTCACAGAGAACAAGGGGAGACAGGTGTGATTACTCGGACCCACCAATGATTTTGAACAGGCTGATAAATGATTGATTAGCACTTGTGTCAAAAGCCTCAACATTTTGTCATGGTGGGAAGCTTTATCTTTTTGTCAAGCTGTCTGTCTTGTTCTCCTTTTCTAGGTAATACAATACATAATCTTGAATTAACTAGCATTACCCCTCTCCCACGCACAATTGTGCTTCAAACAGAAATGTAGGGATCTGGTGACACTATAACACAATGGAGGGGTGTAGCTTAGTTAAGTGGTGTGATAATGTGATTCTAAATAGACCAGGTTGGTTCTCTACCTCCTCTTCGGGTTTCTCATCCTTGCTGGCTCCTGGCTGCTCTTCGGTCACACTAAGCTGGGTCGTCACGGCAGCAGGGTTCTTGCGACGGATAGATCCACGGGAGGAATCGGTGATGCTCTGGATCTGTGAGGAGAGAGAGAGAGAGAGAGAGAGAGAGAGAGAGAGAGAGAGAGAGAGAGAGAGAGAGAGAGAGAGAGA
>JAODLI010046310.1:0-17093 GCA_027575585.1 Percopsis omiscomaycus
TAAAAGACACCAGTTTGTCGATTACTCATTTGTGGATTCACTTTCTCCCTAGGGAAATATCCAAATTTCCACGACATAAAGTTGGACTCCTTTTTCCGCACCGGAGGTTGCTGCCTGGTCTGAAACCTTCTGTTAAATGCCTATTGTTGTTGTAAAATATACATTAAAAAAGTAGTGTCTATAACTGCATGAACATTTCAGGAAAATCCTATAAATGGCACACAATAAGGGGCCGGGATAGTCTAGTGGTCTAGGTGTTGGACTCCAAGCCAGAAGGTCATGGGTTCAAGCCCCAGAGTTGGCCTACCTGTGAGCATTGTTGAGCAAGATGCCTAACCCCTACTTGCTCCATCTAATAGCATCATGTAATTGTAAGTCGCTTTGGATAAAATTACTGCTAAGTGACCTAATTGTAATAAGAAATCACAGTGTACAACTTGTCTCTTCTTGCCTAGACTTTATTCAGGCATACTCTTGTTGCATTGATAAATACAGCACCCGCATAGAGTTTTCACCGCACATCAGATAACCCAGGCCTCGCACATTGAGCTTTGGTAGAATTAGTTACAAGCAGAAAATGGACACTGACAGTGGAAAGTTCGGTCTTTTTTTTAATTAAACCGGGTAACCCAATTAGGATTATATTTGTTAATAATAATAATAATACAGATGTGGTGAGGACCAACAAATTACTAACATCATGGTGTACCGAAAACATTCATTGTCAATCAACGGACATTTCCACTGTGACAGGTTTTTGGATTCCTCTGAAAGCAAAGTCTATTTTAGAATGAGATGACACAAAAAAGAAGAAACCTATTTATCTAAAAGCATTCAAAAACAGAAGCAATCATTCCCAAAAATTGTGAGTCATACATACATATTAATAATTGGGGAAGGGAAAAGCAATTGTCTTTCTATTAACAAATGGTAGCTTTGAGCCACATAATACCTGATAGCATGGAATATAATCAAATCCCGACTGTGATATTGATGGTAAATGACATGGACACTTGTCCACTTTCTTTCACAGTTTAACTCTTTTCCTGTCTTGCTATTTTATCAATGTGAATATGTTCTCTATTCTAACAGGTATTAGGGTCACATATATAAGATACAGCTACAAACTAAACTAAACTCACAATGAAAAAGACAAACTTAAAAACCTGCAACTAAATTTGTTCTAAATGACACTGCCTTCTGTATGGTCAGTTATGTGTACAACATGTAATGGATTAATTAGGTCATGAATGTGTAGATAGAAAGCTCATTATAAAACAAGGTAAAAAATAATCTTAGATGAAAAGTTAAGGTTTTCAAAGAGGGAGAATTCAGCATAATAAAATCATCAGCAGATCCCAAACCCAGTTAAAAATCAGAATAGTGGTAGTCCCAGACTGCCAATACACTGTCAATTCAGGGTGTGTGTGTGTGTCAGTAGTCTCTTTTCATACTCCATAGTTAACAGAGCCCAGTGCTGGCCTCTTCTTGCTTTTAATCTTCAGGGATCCGTAGCGAGCCTAAAGATACAAACACATAATACATAGAATATTACAATATAAAATAGATCCAATTTAAAGCAACATAAAGCTGGAAAGTTCAACATTTTAGCATAAAAAGCCTGAAGTGATTTTTTAATTATTTTTTTTATTTAAAACCCCTAAGCACAATATTTGACCTAATTTCAATGTGCTATCAGAAAGTATTACTAAGGGTTGATAAAGTGCAATTATATTGCTTTGTTTACAGATGCCATTTTCTTTATATTGCCATAACAGTTCACTGCTGCTTGTTAATAAGCTGTTAAAAATCAATTATGAACTAAGAATAATGGTCTAATATTCTTTGTTAACTACTCCAGACAATGTATTGTAGCGTGTTGGTGGTTCTTACGTCTTTGCGGACCCTGGAGCGTGTTATCTTGACGCTCTGGGACCGCCTCAGTCCCCGCTGAGTGACAGCCTCATCCTCCGAGAATGTTGGCTCTGCCTCCTCTTCTGAGCCCCCCTCCCCTGGCTCATAGTAGTAATCTGAAGACACACACACACTACATCAGAGGACAAAGCTGCATGTACATGCAAACTATACAACTGCTTCTGGATTGCGGGTTGGGAATTTAGATTCAGCGTTTTCCCTTACGGCCAGCAGAGGTCAGTAGAAACACATAAGAAACCAAGACCATTTCTTTCCTGTATCAGGTAGTCCACCCACACAATGTAGGTAGTATCACAGAGCAATTAAATGTCGTCTTAGTCAATTGAAAGAAAACAGCCTTGAGCAAAACAGCACCCTGGTTGTGATGGGGTGCATCATCTTTTCTAGTTCTGTTGCTTGCTTGCCTGCTGTTGTTGCCATAACCACATCTGGAGCATACAAGAGAAAACCACCCTGTTTCCAGGGTCGAGCAGAAACCAACACCAGCAGCCTTCCACACTTCTTTGTGTATGTGTGTTTTAGTTGTATCTACCATATCTGGGTTATGTGTTAAAACATTTACCAACATGCAAAATATGCCACAACATTTTACAACACAAAATATCTGGGCATTAAAACCTGCTACAATTTACAATACTGCCGCATTTTGTAATAACTCTTGTAATAACAAAATGTAATGTAAATTTTCACTTAAACCGCATTTTGTAATATACAGGTTGAACCAAAAATGTAATAAATTTCCCTGCAGTGTAATTATTACCTTGCAGTGGTCATTACAAAATGTGGCGGCTGCACTTTTTTGTGATGAAAATTTAATAATAATGTAATCATTTTGTAAAAACTATCTAAAATGAATGTCTCCATCTCTACATTAGAATCAGCTTTATTGCCAAGTACATACAAGGATTTTTTCTTGGTGAAGTTGGCACAGCACGTTCGTTAAAAGAAAAAATAAAATAAAATCTGGAATATAGAAAATATTGATTATTTGGACGATTAAGCTTAAATAAAGTACCCCCAATATTAAACAGCTTTCAAAATAGTAATTTTTGCAGTGTATGCAAATTAAATAGATTAAATTAAAATATAGCCTAGAAAGGCTATTGGAACGGGAAGTGTCAGTATTGTCCGTCATCGGCCATTAGCTGATCTACAGCCAAGGTGACCACGCAGAAAGAGCCTGCAACATGCTGAAAGGTACGGTAATAAAAAAGGTGTGTATTATAATACCCGGGGACTGAATAATACACCTGGTGAGGGCAGGTGAGGAGAAGAAGCGAAGTAAAGTTAGAAAAATATTCAGCAGATATTTATAACAAAATGCAGCAAATTGTTACAAAATGTGGGTGTTATTACATAATGAAATGAGAAGTTACTACACTTTGGAGTTATTACATAACGCTTTGTTACAGGGGGCTACAGCGCAAGTCTGGCTCCAAAGTTGGCGTCCCTTCACAAACCTATGAGTGGCGCCCATGTGGACATATAGGGCTCTAGTTTCCAGACGGTGCAAGGCCAGCGGTCTGGGCGCAAGGTGTTATTTTCTCTCACCTGGGCGCGTTTGCCAATTACCTGGCGCACCATGACATCGCTTGCGCCAGAATGGGCGTGGGGGCGCAGTAGTGTCAGTCAAAATCAGTGCTAGTTTGGTGTAAAAAAAATAAATAAATAAAACATTGCGCTAGCGTCTCTGCCTGGTCAGACCACGTCTTAGCGCAGATGCAAGCGTTGTGTGATAGTTTCCGGGCTTTAGGTAAAGGTCTAAAACCACAAACACCTTCGTGTTTGTTATGTGATCTATTTCCTGAATAATTTATAATTTTTAATAAACTACTGACTGTCCTTGACCTTTTCAATCACCTCCCGGGAGAAGCTTTCGGCCGGTCTGGACTTTCACTGTCATTACAAAATTTGCAGTTTGCTGAGACAGAGAGCGAGCTACTGTTAAAGGGAACGAGAGGAGCTGATTTGATTGGCCGTAATTGAAGACAGCCCACACCACTACTACTGATAATTTATTCACTCTAATCAAACCCTTTTACAACTGTGCTGCAGTTGTGCCCACTTACCGCAGTCCTGAAATTAGCAAAAAGGTATTGGCTACACCTTAGATCGGCTTGTGCCGTGGACTCGCCCCTTAACCGGGAAACTAGAGCCCATGGTTTCATAGTTTAGACTGCAGTTTTATAAGTCATTCTTACTCAGTGATGAAGCTTCATACACAAACTGAAAAGTGTCGGGTTTCTTTCTCTCTCTCTCATATTTGACAGCTAACTACCAACCTACAGTATCAGTCATTCTGTCCACACAGGAAAAATGACTTGGGATTGGGTTTTGCTTTTCGGACGACATTCCAGTCATTTCAACCTCTTATAACCAATCCCGTGGTTACATTCCCTAATTTCCTGCCTGGTTTGGGACAGCAGTTTGTCTGGCTGACAAAGAAACATCAGAATATAGGAAGCAGACGGAAGCATTTACCAGCCTTTCATAAGGGGGAATTCATGAGGTGACCTGGGTGACTACATTTGGTCAAAGTGCCGTTTAGCTATTCAGTCGTTCAAGAAGGCATAGCCTTCTGAACACAAGGTGATGCTGAATGAATTGGAGGAGATAAACCTACCTCTGCCATTTGTTGATGTGCACAAAGGCTCTTTAAGTAATCTGCAGCAGGCAGCTCACAGGGCCAATAACACTCAGGGCAGAAATAAATACTGACTGCCCCTGGATCGCTGATAATTATAATCAATGGTTGAAATGGCTCTGTCAGTGTGCGCCGCCTCTTGTTAGAACTCCAATCCCTGTTATGCTGATGATGTCCAGGTGGATTCCATAGAGGAACATGTCATACAGGACATGCTAGTACAGACCAGTTTAACAACTGGTCAGGTTTAGAAGTGAAACACACCAAATGTGTAGTTTTATATGAAAGTTGCAGTGGTACCAACCGCCAACCATATAGATCTAAATCTGACAACCCCCCTTCTTTACAATATTGAGCAAGCCTTGGACGCCAGTTTAATGTAGCTGGCAAGTATGGGGAACAAGTCCAGGACCTGTGAATTCAATTGCAGGCTATACCTTATTCAGGGGTATTCAATAAAAATTCAAAGAGGTCCAGTTAGAGAAAATATAACTTACATTATGATTCAGTGCCATATATACTGAAGTAGCCTAGTAGTTGTATCAACGTCTGTATGTAGTCAACTGAAAAATCAAAGTATAATTCAATATTCTTTCAACAATATTCAATATCAGTTTTCACATTGAACTGGAGGGATTATAAATAAAAAGTATTTTAATAATTTTTTTTTCATTTCAAGTAAAAGAAGCTGGATTTAAAAAATAAAAGAAACAGCTTTTGAAAAATGTGCATCTTAAAATAAAGTGCTTAATGTTGGAAAAATTAAATAAAAAGTGTAGCTTTGTCACGATTGGCGCGCACGTCCCGCGCACATCCCGTACCTCCCATCCTGGCTGTGCACCTGTGTGGGATTAGTCCCACACAGGTGCGCCTCATTGACTGTTTAGGAGCTCTATTTAAGTTTCTCCGGCAGCACTAGGTGCTGTTGGTTGTCGTTTAGGTTACGTTGCTGTTGTAGCCTCTTCGCTGCTTGTGCTTTATGTTGGGTTAAATAAACGAGCGTTAATCAGCTCTACTTACCGCATCTTGCCTCGCTGTGTTGTCATTCTGGCCTGCACCTACTCTCTCCACGACACACAACCCACAAGCTTGAGTTTCCCTTTTTCTTTTTTGTTAACTCCAATTCACATCCTAACAGTCTCAATAAATTTTATGCTATGCTGGTCCTTTATGACCAGTGTCATAAAGGCTAGAAAAGCTGCACTGGTTAAAACAGAAATGCTCCCTCAAAATGTAATAATTCTCAATAGTTTATCGGTTATGGGGCCAGATAGAACGGTGTCTGGGTCCGGCCTATTAGTGACCTCGGTTATAGATGCATCCCCGCCTGCCTGTGGTCATGAAATTAATGGATATTATTTTCCTGAGCCAGAAAGAGGGAGGAATGGGGGTTCCAAATGTGCAGGGGTGGTAAAAGTACTAAAAGTAAAGTAATACTCGAATAAAGGTATAGATACCTGACTCCAGTAAAAGTAGAAAGTCCTCCATTCAAACATCACTTGAGTGACAGTACAAAAGTATCCAATTTAAAATGTACTTAAGTACCAAAAGTAAAAATTCTAATTAACTGTAAATAGCCATAATTAAGCAGACCAGTTTTTGTGGGACTGATATGCAATGCTTTAATTGAATAAATGACAAGACTAGACACTGCAATTAAGAAGTCATAAGGGACAATGAAGCACCTTAACGCAGTATAGGGGTTGAACTTGCAATAGTCATGTTCCATAACATTAGCTGCATCAAACAGAAGATGTACAAGATACAAGGTAAGACTATTTCAGAAAATCTGAAGTGAAATATCTTTAAAAGATACCATTAAGCTACACTATACTATTCAAAACTGTAAAAGCTTCTGTTCAGTTTCAGCAGAAGCTGATTTTCAAAATTGCTGGAGTTCATCCTGGGGCTAAATAGAAGTCCTGTCGTACTAAATAGCCTCTCGCATGCCGCTTAGGCAGGAAGGGGTGTGTTTAACTTGATGTACAACTTGTAGATGGAGGGGAAGGTCTTCAGCAGACTGGTGTGGTCAGCAGAACATGCCAAATATCCCTCAAGCTTTTTGGAGCTTTCTTGTGCGTTTGACTTGATGGATGAGAAAACGTTGTCATCAGAAGAGATGGCATGCAAGTCACTGAGCGGATGCAAGGGCTCCATCTCCAAGATATATGTAGTCTAATGCATGTCCCATATACATGCATAAATAGAAGAGAATGGCATTCAGAACATTAGTTAATGATGGCCAAATTATACACTCATCGGCCACTTTATTAGGCACACCTAGTGAAACCAATGCAGTCTAATACACCAGCCTTGCAATAAATCTCCCTTCATGATTGTTAAAATGTTCAGGTCATGCTGACATTTTTTAAGAGAGGTTGTGATTTAACTGTATGATCATTTTGGAGGATGTAGTTTGTGGTTCTGTTAAACTGTATTGAAATAAACACAAAGGTGTTATTATTTTTACCAACCCATTGATTTAAATGGGTTGGTCAAAATAATAGGTACTCCTTTTTTGTGTGCTAGGTGTACCTAATAAAGTGTCCAGTGAGTATATATTTTTCATAGTTCGATTCTTAACTGTGTCATATAGCCATGATATCATTCTACACAGATAATTGAGACATAAACCTTCCACCTCAGGGATGCATGCAACCCAAGCTGTATTGTCATAGAACACATGCAACCTATTGTGATATACAATTCCTTTATTTGCATTATCGTCCATTATCCTCCATAACCTTCAATAAGAGGAATGGAGTGGGGCTACGAGCCTGCCAATTACATGGGCGTTGGTATTGCATTGGTCAAGCAATGAACTGATCATATGTGAGGTTTAATGCATGAACTGCTATGACTGCACAGTAGACATCCCTATACAGGTGTTTAAAAATAAATACAAAATATTTGTTCAAAAGAAACACGCTTTGCCTTACCCTTTTCACCCTTACGGTTTCATCTTTGATCCACAACGTCATGAATTTTGGCAGCAAGATGGGCGCTGCAATCAGTTCAGGGTCTTCCAAGATTTCACTGAAGTGGTTCTTCAAACCCAGTTAAATGGCATCAACAAGTGGCTTGGAAACCTTCAAGGATGGCTTGATCGAGTCCAGTTTTGTCTTCAGCTGAGTCAGAGTGGGAAGAAGCCATCCCATCTGTATGTTGATTTCAGCCTGCAAAATATCGATGGCCTTTGCTCTGTTGGACTGAGCCTGAAACTCAAAACCCTTCTGGGGTAGTCTGGGGTAGTCATAGTGATATAGTTGAATCAAATGTTAGGTAGTAGCTGTAGAATGGAATAGAATGTTCAGTTAGGGATTTAGGAAGTTGGGCAACTGGAGTGTGTTAATTAGTGAATGGGGTAACTGAGTGGGGTAGTTTCAGTAACAGAGTTGGGGAAATTAGTGAGTGTGTATTAGCTACAATAAATGGGACAGTTGTAAATTGGAATGGTGTGTCTAGTTTAAATAGTGTAGGAGTAGTGGCAGAGTACTCGCATTGGAATTTTGAATGATGCGCAGACATCTCTAATGTCTCTCTCTCCTTGTTCTTTGACTATCCTCACTATTCTCTCCACTGCAAGGGACATGGAGTTCCATCTAGTTGCACTGGGCCTTATTAGCTGAAGTTTGCATACATCTTCGATGGTTTCTGCAGCAAAAGCGGATCTTGCACTCTTGTTCCATAGTGCCTGGCATTTTGAAAATGCGGATGTGGACACTTTTTTGTAGGGCTAATTCGAGTTTGCCTTTAAAGCATCTACCGTTGATACTAAATTGAGAAGGTGGCATGCACAACGCTGATGCTTGGGTAGATACTCAAAGCCATCGCCTACATCAAGCACACTTGCTCTTCATTCTCCTCCTCATCTCCATCACCCGAGTTGCTTAATTCTTCATTGTAAGTCACATTGTTGTTTTCATCTTTGTCTATATAAATCTGGAATGCTTTTAGAAATTTCAACCCATTGTCAGTCGTCGTTCTAACTATCTTGTCACAGATCTAGTACTCTGCATGGATGTTGTTTAATGCAGCAGCTAAAACTGCGCCTTCTGGCAGTCCAGCAGTCTGTGGTGATTGCGATGTATTCCACCTCACTCATTGCCGCAATCAGTTTATATTTCATAGATTTGGTAGCGTCGGCTATACTTGATTGTAGAGTGGGGCGTGACATGATAGTGGCATTGGGTTGGGGGTCCTGGATCAGGTCTTTGAATGCTTGTAGGTCCACCGCACTGAATGGTTGAAGGCCTTCAACAACTTTGTTTATGGTCACTTGTGACACTCGCTTGCTAGACATATCCAACTTGAGCTGCTTGCTAGTACTCGCAGAATGGTTTTCGTTCTTCTGTGAGCTGTTGTGACCCTGAGTCACTTTAGAGTAACTAACTGATGGGGATGTTTTCTCTGCAAGAAAGAGAAACTGAATTAATAAATGTGCATTTCCGAAAATATAAAACTGTTGAGCCTAATTCCTCAATAACAACCGTATGGCCTACATGTGGCTTGCCAGCTTTTTTAAAAAGACAATTCGACAAGTTATCAATACAGTGATAGCTAATTTAGCTAACGCAGTGTTTCCCAAACTGTGTGCTGCAAGCACACTGGTGTGATGCAAGAGCTGCCCAGGTGGAAAAATCCATATTCATGATTTTAAAATATTTTAAAGGCTGAAATTGTAGGCTATTTAAATTACATTTCATGTCATCATAACTGCATAGGCAACATTGCAACAGGCAACATAGCTGCATTCAAAAGTAGCAAATATAGACTGCAGTTATCCGCTGTTATTTTGTGACCTGTATAATGTCATGGTGGTGTGCTGTGAGAGGTTTTCATAGTAAATTTTGGGAAACATCAGGCTAGCGTTGTGGTAAACCTGACTAGTCAGCTTTTCCAGGTCTACTGGATCCTCCATTGCATGCAGCCCACTAGCTTGATTCTGTCCTGCATCCAGCTTACTAGTTCATTCACACACAACCCCGTCTGCCACAGTTAGCTATCAATACGCGTTAGCTAACCTGACTAACGTTAGCGGTTTACAAGGCAGGTTTCAATATGACATCACTTGGCTAAGAATATTAACATTAATGTCATCTCACCTCAATACATTTTCTCAAATTTGAGGGTGAAGTTTTGAATGCCGAAATTTCATTTCACCCGTGGCAGGCAAAGAAGACATTTGAGTCGATAAGAATCTCCCATGACTTCAGTGAATTCGAACATATCTTTAAGATATGGCCATGGTAGATCCCTGTTGGAATCATTGCAGGCCGCGAAAGCTGCATCTTCACCTGTTGCTGCTGTCATCTTCCACTGTAGCAAATGCCATCCTGACGGTTAAGTGAGCGTAATCTGGCAAAGAATTCATTTTTAATTGGTTTGGAATGCCAATGTAACAAATATTTGGAGGGGGCATGAGGAAATGTATCCGAGTAAAAAGTAAATGTTGTCTTTTAAATTGTAGTGGAGTAAAAGTGAAAGTACACGCAAATAAATGTAAATGTAAATAAAACATACTCAAGTACAGATCCCGAAAAAAAATATGTAAAGTAACAAAGTATTTTTTACTTTGTTACTTACCACCACTGCAAATGTGGAGTGGGTGTATGCTGCTACAAGATGAACCTATCTCTTCAATATGCTAATCTCTGATGATACAACAGCGAGGGAGCTGGCCAGGGCTTCACACCTTCTGCATTTGAGGAAGAGGAAGGCGCCAGTGGTTAGAGACCAGGATGAGCAGGCTTTGGGGTCTGGTCAGATTAGCCAGATCTTACATTACATTAGGACATTAGGACTGGACATACAGTAAGTTCAGTTGAATTGGACAAAAACAGACAAACAGCCACGTATTGATGTGGTGGTCTCAGATGCTGTGGTCATAGATCTGTGTTGCTGTGGAGGCAACACAATGGAACATCTCATACACTAAAACACACAACATCAAGGAGAATTCTCAGTAAAGCAAGCCGAGACTAGGCATCACTGGACTGGATTGTGGCTGCAAAGAAATTTTGTTGCTCGAAATTGCTGATGACTGTGTCACATTTCATGTACCTAAATATTGCTGTGGGTGAACATTTTACAATTACAATCTATCAACCTGGTAACCAGATAGCCATTATCCATATTGTACTATGCATTCAGAGGCTGAGCAGCATGTTGAATCTACTGCACATATAATGAATGGTTGTTAAACATACAACTATAGACATAGAATGGCTTGTACACTGCCAGACATTGTTAACTGAAGTTAAGCAAATATTAACATCTAACTTTGTAATCTACAAACACTCCCGTGTAATGGCTAGGTGTCCTCAGATGTCCCACCTGATATTGTTTTTGTAGACAGAGGCCAAAGAGAGGTGCTGGTTTTAGAGGTCGGTTGCCCATATTATTTCAAGTACATGGACCAGGTATTTGCAAATAAGCTGTTGAAGTACCAGCCATTAGCCACACGCATTCATAACCTAGGTTACCAGTGTAGGTTCCTGGTACTGTGAGGGGTCTATAGATCACAAGCATGCCCAAGAGAAGAGCTAAGTTGATAGCAAAATATTGTTCTGTTTCAGCAGTCAATGGCAGCCTGGCAGTGTGGAGGAGACACTGTTACTTGTATCCTTAAGTGTTCCAAATTATTTGAAGGTCTCTGAATATTTTGAAGTCCTATAAAATCAATGTAATTGGTGAATTAATATAAAGCATTTAAACTGACGATAAAAAGTAGATGAACCAGATGAAAGACAGCCTCCCTGGTTGTAGAGACCAACCCTCTCTCTCTCTCTCTGCTGGGTGACTGAGCTGCATATCTAATGTTCTCACCCCTCTCTCTCAGTATGCTAATGTAACCTGCCCCCATCCCGTCCTCTGTTCACTCAAATCCACTTTGCCTCCATCCATCACACACATCTCCCATCTCTTGCAATTCATCCACCTTAACACTCCCCCTCCCTCAGTCTGTTCCCATCTTTACCCTTCCTATCTCCCTCTATTCATCTCTTCCATCTCCTCTCCATCTCGCTCTGTCGCTCCTCCCTTTCATTGCACGCATTTTACATTCCACCAGCATCTCTACACAACCTCATCATTAAACACACACACAGCTACAAAGGGCTTCCATAGAAATACCCAGCATGCCTTTCTTTACTCTTTAGGTGGAGAGAGAAAGAGATAGACTATTTCCGTAAGTAAAATGTTTGAGTTGGAGGACTGAGTTTTTAAATCAAACGCTGAGAATGTGACAGTATGGTACTGTCACATACTGTATCTACAACTATTGAATTATCTTGATTACTGTGTTTATACATGTACCTGGCTCGTCCGCAGCATCAGTGCTCTGGGCTCTCCTCATAGCAGGATTGGCACTGTGAGAGCTGTAGGAATACAGCTGTTGTCCTGAGCCATCCTCATGCGCACTAATCTGGGTCAGATCGTGCATGCTGAAGCTACGCAACTTCTCTGTGATGGCACCCTGTCCCTGCACAAACACAGATACACAGTCAGTGGCACAACAGCACACATAATGAAAAGTAAGACACATATCAAACAGCATGCAGATGAATGGACAAAGGCAGGCTGTATAGGCCACTGCTTTTAAAACAACTTTTTTTTAAAGCATAACGTATCATGAAAATAGATTGTATTTATAAAAACTCTACATTTTCTGGGGGATATTTAAAGTAAAGTAAGTAAGTAAAAAACACTTTGAAAACCACTGATTTAGACCCCATAAAATGTTCTGCTTAGACTGTACTGTAGAGCTACAGTACTGCTGATGGAAAGAGTCCAAACCAATGGAAAGCCCAACAGATTTACAGTATATTGCTTTTTATTTAATGCATTGTTTTGAAAGGTACACAGTCCTCAGAAGAGGACTCACCAGCCACACCCAAGGTTTTACATTAACACACTATATATCCATCCAGAGTGGACAACAGTAACAATATTCATGATGATTGAACAAAGGCAAAAATAAAATGTCATCTAAACATAGTCAAGAACTCACAACAACAAGGGAACAAAAGGGAAAATGATTGAATTGAAAACTGAATTGAATTTATTGATTCAGGATTGAAATGAAAACTGGGGGAAAGTAAATGGAAACGAATAGAATGACATTAAGAAGGGAATTAGATGCTAAATACACTTTTATTGTAGACTTAAGTTTGACTGTATTGTATTCTAGTTTGTTATTCTGCCGTAAATCTAATAATACAATCAAAAATAACAACTACATTAAGTTTAATCTTTTTAGTCAAGTAGTTAAAGTATGAATGAAATGGCAAGTTGGAATTGTTTCCATGCTCCTTCCTAAAGGCTATTATAATTAACAGTATTATTACCTCCCTGTGCAGCTTGGCAGAACCCAGGACCCCTGAAGAAAAGAAGGGCTCAGTAAAGTCAGTCAGACAAGGAGAGAGAAACAGAACAGAAGAGCAGAGGGTACATTAGCTAGCAGCAGAGTTCAACATCTTCATAGATCTGGACCAAACACATTAAAGGTTTAGACACACTGGCTTACACACACAGCTGTGTCCATGGCCACAAATATCATGACCAGTAACAAATGATCAGAAATGAATGTCTAACCACAGTTGAAGAAAGTAGTCCAGTCATGTTTCTTCCAGCTAAGAACTGTTCCTCTCATAACAATCTGGAGAAAGTAATCCATGCGCCCTCATTTTCTCATGATTGAACTACTGCAACTCCCTCCATTCAGGCATAAGGCACTAGTCCAGAATGCAGCGGCTAGCCTTCTTACTGGTGTTAATAGATGACATCACATTATCTCAATCCTGGCTTATATACACACTGGCTCCCTGTGAATTGATTTTACAGATCACTTTTAAGGCACACCAGGGACTAGCTCCAAGTTAGATGACAGATCTATTTAATCCGTATAAGCCAACACGCAGCCTTAGATCCTCAGGTGGCACCTTCCTGGCTGTTACAAACTCCAGGCTTAAAACCAAAGGTGACGATCAGGACCCCAAGACTTTGGAACACCCTACCCGGGGAGATAAGTCTAGCAAACTCGTGGAATCTTTTAAATCACTTCTTAAAACACATTTTTATAGTTAACATTTTTTTTGTTGTTGAATATATTATTCATATTTGCTGTTAATATTGATTATTATTGTTATTGTCTTCTCGCGGTCTGGTCTGGACTCCTAGTTTATCATTTGCGGTGGTGCTTTTTATGGCATCGGCTCTACATTCTCTCTACATTCCTCTTACAATTGGGTCATTTGGCAGACGCTTTTATCCAAAGCGACTTACAATTACATGCTGCTATTACATATAGCAGTTAGGGATAAGGCATATTGCTCAAGGATGCTTACAGATAGGCAAGCTCTGGGGCTGGAACCCACAACCTTCCGGCTAGGAGTCCAACATCGAGACCACAAAACTAACCTATCCCTGTCTTGTCCGGAAACTCTGACATCACAGATTGTTTTCGCCGTGGCGTTGGATCGAGTTCGTGGCCTTTTGGAGGAGGCAGTTAAACTGGTGGGGTCATCAGGAGGGGCGGGTGTTTCGGGATCGGGTGAGCCGTGTCTGCCTGGGCGGGATGGGTTAGAGCGGTAGATAGGGTGGGGGTTGTGGGTGGAGAAAAAAAAAACCAGGCTAACAATATGAAACCAGCCTTACTGGACTAATCGTGTCACATACATTTGACAACTGGCATTAACAGCAGTAATATCATAACCAGCAATTGAACAAAAAAGAAAATAATTGTAATAGAATGTCGGTACGTTTTTTACAAATTAAATGATTGGAGACCAGGTTTTTGCAAAGTTTCCCCACTGAACCTTACAGTGTAAATCTTATTTTTTCCCAATTTCAGATGTAACATCACATCATGCACCCACTGATTAAAAGAAGGCAGTTTAGGATCCGTACAGTTAAAAGACTGTGAAAAATGCTACTGCCTTCACTATGTGTTTTGGAAGAACCTAATTTGATAGCACCACGCCGAGGACAGCTGTTAAGCAGTTAGGGTGTACACTCACACCACATAGGGGAGAAAGAACTCCAAATAATGTCCAGAACATGTGGCCCAGGGAGACTGTGCAATGGAATCTTGGATAATCAGGGCTTATAGATGGGTAAAGTTTTGCCAACCTATCGAGTAATGCAGGCGATGCAGAACCTTAAATTGGATCAAGTCGTGTCTAAGAGATTCCATGTCTTTTCAGAAATATTGTCCCCTAAGTCTGACTCCTACACCATCTTGGTCCTATCAAGTGATAAGATATATCTTGATATCAGAGATAAGCCCTTTCTTATAAGGGTTCAGACGTAATATATTATATAAAGTGTCTTTGTGGGGAATTCGGGAATGATGAAAAATGTTTAGAGGCAAAGCTTTGAACTTGAACTAAAAAAGTGTGAACAGCAGTTGTGTTGCTGACAGAAGTTGCTGAATGACATGAAAACCTCATGCTTAAAAAGATGAATAAAAAACACTAATCCCTCTCAAAATAGATCTCACATGATGAGAATGTGGGATCTATTTTTGAGGGGAAAATGCTTCCTGAACTGCCTCCAAATTCTAGTCTAGGCCAGTCAGGATGCCCATGCTGACCCCTGTCCACAGCCGAAAGCACCTACAATGGGCACGTGAGCATCAGAGCTGGACCACCGAGCAATGGAAGAAGGTAGCCTGGTATAATGAGTAACTTTTTCTTTTACATCACGTGGATGGCTGGGTGCTTGTGCGTCGCTTACCTGGGGAACACATGGCACCAAGATGCACTATGGGAAGAATTCATGTGGATGTTATGTTACTTTGAGACATACAACATACCTAAGCATTGTTGCACACCATGTACATCCTTTAATGGAAATGATATACCCTGATAGCATTGGCCTATTTCAGCAGAATAATGTGCCCTGCCACAAAGCAACAATGGTTCAGGAATGCTTTGAGGAACACAACAATGAGTTCAAGGTGTTGACTTTCAATCTTTGATTTCAATCGAATCAAGCATCTGTGGGATATGCTTGACAGAGAAGTCTGATCCATGGAGGTCCCACCTCGCAACTTAGAGGACTTAAAGGATCTGCTGCTAACGTCTTGGTACCAGATACCACAACACACCTTCAGAGGTCTAGTGGAGTCTATGCCTTGACGGGTCAAGGGTGTTTCGTCGGCAAAAGAAGGACCTACACAATATTAGGCAGATGGTCATAATGTTATGGCTGATCGATGTATCTAAGCATGTAATGTCTAGTTTCTCCAAGAACAAAACGATTTGGCCTGATCTTGCAGGTTTGTCATGCTGTTAAAGTGAGGAGTAGCATTGCTTGAAAGTATTATTGATAACTTGATCGCACATGGAAACGTTCGGAACAGTGTGAATTTCTGATATTGCATATTTAGCTGCTTCCTGTCGGACATGATGGGCTAGCAGTTTGCCTGCCTTTTCATTGTGCTCAAAAATTTTGGATTTCAAAGTCATTCTTTCCACCTCCAAAGTACTGAAGTTGTTAAATTCAGTTTGAAGCAGAAGTCTTCGGGGCTTGGTGAGGATATCTTATATCCAAGCTTAATCTGCATTCGGATAAATCTGATAACCTACTTTTACATTTGTTCATATGCGCTGTGTATTAAATTATCTGACCCCTGGGATATCCTTTTAAGGTTTCCCATAGGGTACATTGGGAAATACCAGGAGTGGTATTGGTCTCTAGGAAAAAGTCTATCTGGTGGATTATGAACTGTTTAAATGTATTACATGAAAGCATCAGCGGATCTAGCCACCAGGTCCGTTCGAGTGGAACACTCAGGAAAAATAAAATCCAGCTGCACTGGACTATGGTCCAAGATCACAATACTGTGGTATTAACACAGAAGATATTAGAGTATTCTAGCGGGGGAGGATAAAACAACTAATGGGCATGCCATTGAGCTTTAGAAGAGGGTACAATTATGTGTCATAATTACAGCCTGTAGAAGCGTAGAGCACAATATACACAACATCCATTGTCTGTAGGCATTGGACAGAAGCATTTACTGTATGTAAATCAAATCACTATAATCTAGTATGGGCAGGAAAGTTGCAGACAGCCTAGCTTTATCTTGAGCTTAGAAACCTGACTATGATTTTTGAAAGACAGTTTTTTGAAAAGGTTTTTGATCAATGATTACACCCAAATATTTATAACTGGAAAGTAACTCAAGTTCATTTCCATCAGAGGTTGAGACACTTGTAGTAAATGGAGAATTTCTTGAATTTGCAAATATTACTTTAGATTCGTCTGCATTTAGGACCAACTTGAGCTGTTTTAGGGGGCCCTGAACAGTATTAAATGCAGACTGCCTGTGCAGCAGATGATGCAGTGCAATAAATACCAGTATCATAAGCATAGAGATGGTACATAGCATTTGATAGATTATCACAAAGATTGTTTACATCAATTGGGGAACTGTTAGGAAAATATGGTTTTAATACTGAATGTTCATATAATGTGCCCCTAAGCCTTTGTGTGTTGCACCAAGGAC
>JAODLI010046331.1:0-17090 GCA_027575585.1 Percopsis omiscomaycus
TATTACTGAATTGAATTGAACATCTACTGGCTTACAAACCGGTAAATGGTTCCCTTGCAAGTTATATTAAAGATCTACTTGGAAAGTCGTTGTCCTGAAGGTTTTTAAATAATTTCAATAACAACTTGTAACTCAAAAACAAGTCACGAGGAAAGTCCCACTTCACTCTAAAAACACCTAAAAAAGGCACGCGAACCTCTATCACACTGCTGGTTTGAATCATACCTCTCTCTCACTGCTGGTTTGAATTATACTGCAAATGTGGTGTGTTTTTTCTGGAAGGACCATCGGTTCTCTGGATTTAACAAAAAGCTTGTGGGCAAACATAATGGAATTATGTGGCTTTGATGTTTCAAACAACCAACTGATCTGCAGAGGATGTGGTTGATGAAAATGTCAATCTTTTTCCAAATGTATGAAATCTCTCGCCACACTTTGCATTAGTCTGAATTAGTGAAAAAGTGGGAGTGTCTCTCGTCTCTGACTGCACTGAGTCAGTGTAGAGGTTTATTTGTGTCCAGAATAAGTCTTGCTGGTGTGAAATTGAGCTCCACCTCTGACATGCTGTAATGGTTGCGATGTTCTGCTGTATTTTCTAACTCGCTCATTTGTTCTCAAGTACGAGTGTTTTTCAAAGTGTGGGTAAAGTGTGGGTTGAGTTGTGAGATGATTCAAACATTTTAGAACATTTGGTAACACTTTATTTGAAGGGGTGTGCATAAGACTAACATGGCACCCTCATAAGCATGATATGACACCTGTTATGAACATGAAGGAGTCTTTATGAATGTTTATGACTATTGTCACTAAGTGTCATTTGGTAAATTAATGTCCAGTTTAATGTCAAGTTGACATTGCTTGGGATGTCTTTGCTATGACAACTTGACATTAACTAAGACAACATAACCTGTCATGAACATGCCATGATAGGCCTAATTATCAAACTTAAACAATTTAGCTTTATGGGTTAATTACACATTACAATACATGTAACTGTCATATGTGGTTGAATGTGTTTTTTTTAAGCTGAGCTGGTATTGTTCACTACTAAACCTTTTATATTCTAGTAACCCACCAAAATCGACAAATTTACAAGAGACAGCTATCCACTCCACAAGCCAGTGAGATTGATCCAACTGGTTTCAAACTGTGGCTTTATTTTTGTACATTCATGCACAGTTTGCCTTAATCAGAATCAGAATATTTTGTGGTTAAAATTTGACATTTTAAAGGAGATTTTTGTGATTTTTGGACTACTGAGTTCTGGGCTGAGCTAATGTTTAATGTGTAGTGTAGAGTGTGGTTTGTGATTACGATAATCAGAACGTGGACCTATTCTATGAAAACACAGAGTCCCTATAGAGAACAAGCCAAGTCACAAGGTCGTTAAGCAGCCTTTGTCAGAGGTCCTTGGTGGGAGAGGGGTGTTTTGTGACAGGTACCCAGGTGGTTCATTGACCATGGGAAGGCAGACAACCATGCGAGCTCATTACATTGGTCATCACTGTTATTTTCCTCCATCGGACAAGGCTCTTTCCCTTATGGCTTTCATTCACGCAAGGCATCCATCTTTCCCCTGACAGTTTGCAAGATTAGAGTTACTGCCTACTTCCGCTGTAGCTTAACAAACAATAGCAATATACACACTCATATCACTTTTTCATTCAGAATGTGCAAATATTCCAAAACCAGACTTTTTATGTTCCAAATTGTGAATGTTCAATGTAAATGTTGTAAATGGCTAAACACATGTGTATACCATTATTTTTTAGTCCATTTGGTACATTCAAAATGAAGGCTTATTCTAAATAAGTAGTGTGTTTATTTTAAATATATTTATTACAATTAGATCGTTTAGGAGATACTTTTAGTGACTTTGAATCAATCCCACTGCCTTTCGGGAGGGAGTCAATCACCCAAACCACTAGGAATATCCTATACCCAGACTATCCTTCTGAGAAAAACATACAAAAGGCATATGCTTATTTGCGAATATTTGATATGTTGTGAGATAAAGACTAGATATAAAAATGTAAAAATTAGTCTCGCACTTTCAAGTCCCTTCAGACAACACAACTGACAAATAAAAACTAGAGAAACTGTAAGTTACATGGTTTCCTTCCTTGCCATGTTCAGCTCAGATAAACGTGTATACAGTATATATTAAGAAGACATTTTATTTCGATTAACATAAGAGTTAAGGCAACAGAGTAAGTTAAAGGAACCCTCCTCGTTATGTGTCTGAATCTTCCCTTTGTGGTCGTGGTTCTAAAGAGTTAGACTTTGGGTTTATCCCATCTTTATTTATTTAGTTGTACCTTGCCAGATGGGAGGATATGGTCCAGAGGGTGTTGCTTGTTTCCATGTGGAATGTGGGCCTGTGCAACCCAAGGAATGTATCCCATTATATGTCGACAACAAATTACTTTTACAGTGCAGGAAATGCCAGTGGGGGAAAGGTTAAATCTTTTAGCTTTGCTTGCCGTTTCTCTCCTCCCTGTTTTCCCCTACCTATATTTTTAGCCCTCCTCTTTTCCTCTGCAATTCTGAAGTCCTTTAGGGAGATGATCCATATTTAATGACCCAGCGGTACCTCTGCATAGCAATGGGCCATAAACCAAGTGGCTTCGCTTAAAAACGTTCAACATTTATAGCAGAACTAAGATGTATTAGTGAAACATGTGAATTTCCGCCCAGTAATGGGATGCTAACTTTTCTAGACCAGGTCTGTGACTCTGAATGCTAAGCAGTTTAGGAGTACAAGTTGTGTTTTTACATCCTGCTAACTGCCGCCCACAACTGTATGTGCTAAATTTGGATGTTCTCTAAATGAATTTAGGACGAAACCTGTTTTGAGTCCTTGGTGTCTTCCCATGTGTGTTCTTCAATGTTCTGCGCTAAACCTCATGTGAACCACAGTAACACCGTAATGTAGCTGCATTACCTGGATTTATTTATTTATTGCAAGACTTTATTCTAGGGTTTTTCTGATGTTCTTGAGTCTTACGCCTCAAACTAAATGGGCAGAATCAAGGTTTTAGGAGACCACATGCTGACTGAGAACAAACTTGTCTTAAAAGCTTACTGTGATATGGTCGGTGTGGATGCTTTGCTCCACGGAGAGACTGTAAAGCGTCTCAGCAGGTACCGTGTGTGTGTGTGTGTGTGTGTGTGTGTGTGTGTGTGTGCACTTTCAATCCAGATCAAAACCCAGTGACGTCAGGACCTCTGGTGAAAGCAGTATAAAGGGACATCACACTTTTTTTAAACCGTATAAAATATGTATTACCTCAATATTGAGTCCTCATGCCGACATTCACCATGAAATGATCCACTGTTAGCAGTACGTATTGGATGGGAAAGAAGTCCTCTGCTGACTTCCACGGTTTATCAAAAACATGTACTGTACTTCTAACCAGTCTGCAAAGCTGATTGTGGTCTCTACTGGTTGTGTGTGTTCTACTGTCTCTACTGGTAGTGTGTTCTACTGTCTCTACTGGTAGTGTGTTCTACTGTCTATACTGGTAGTGTGTGTTCTACTGTCTCTACTGGTAGTGTGTTCTACTGTCTATACTGGTAGTATGTTCTACTGTCTCTACTGGTAGTGTGTTCTACTGTCTATACTGGTAGTATGTTCTACTGTCTCTACTGGTAGTGTGTGTTCTACTGTCTCTACTGGTAGTGTGTTCTACTGTCTCTACTGGTAGTGTGTGTTCTACTGTCTCTACTGGTAGTATGTTCTACTGTCTCTACTGGTAGTGTGTTCTACTGTCTCTACTGGCCAAGGACTACAGGACTACAGGTGTATAGGGATTTTTGCATTTGGTGCTTTACAAAAATAATGTCCATTACAAGTTAATTGTAGTGTATTCGTTCTAATAGAGTAGTCATTAAATGACTCATGTTCATTCCAATAAAGCTCAATAAACTGAATGTAAACATTATAAGAACAACATTATAACATTATAACTAACAAACATTAGTGGCAGGACTATGACGATACAAAATGTAGCATTTGGTTTCCATACTTTAATTAGTAATCCTGTCTTTTGTACCGGAATCCGATTCAAAGGGCTGCCTTTTCACCAGCTCTCCTGTCAGAAGGCTTGTTGAAACCTTTCCTATTCCGGTGGGCTGTCTGAGTGCAGCAAGCCATTATCAACTGTGACTCTTCATAATGAACCTCTTATCTCTAACTCCTTTTCATTTGGAACTGTCTGCGTGTGTGTGTGTGTCTGCTTGCGTGTGTGTGTCTGCTTGCATGTGTGTGTGTCTGCGTGCGTGTGTGTGTGTGCGTGCGTGTGTGTGTTCATTTGTTTCTGAGTGAATGCAGCTGGACACGGCTGTTTGCTTGTACCCCCAAACATTATCCTCTGTGCTCTCCATCTCATTAAAGGTCTTAACAGACTCCTCTGCTGTTGTAGATGTTTAAAGTGCTTCTTGAGCTCATCTTCTTGAGCTTATTACAAATATCAGGAAAATCAGGGGCTTATGGCACGTTTACATCAAACACACAATAGCAGCTGAATGAATATTATGTGTTTGTGCAAGCACACTATACTTTCTTCTGTATTTATTATACTCCTGTTAGGTTGAGTGACAGGCACACATCCTTTTCCTATGGGTATAAGTTACCTTTATACTGTATATATATATATATATATGCTGTAGGTATAAGTAACCTATCCCTTTAAGGAAGGCCGGGTCAATTAGGAGGCACTTTTGATAATTGGCCAGATAGAGATAACCTGACTGTGCCAGATGGTTTGTTACTTAGATGCATCTGGGAAGCCTTCCGTGGGTTTGATCTGTCAGATAGGACTCAAACCAGGAGAGCGCTGAGTTGGTAATGCCCAATTCAGCGATGGTCGATATGACGGACCTGGTGGTTTACCGTGTCGAATGCTGCAGATAGGTCTAGGAGAATGAGGACTGAGGAGAGGGAGGAGACTTTAGCGGCGTGCAGAGCTTCTGTCACCATGAGAAGAGCGGTTTCAGTGGAGTGTGCAGCCTAGCAGCAATAGTGTACATATACACTGAATATAAACAACACAATAAACCTATGAAACATTAGCTTTGCTCTAATGTTTCTAATGCTTTTGTTTCTGGTGTGTGTGTGTGTGTGTGTGTGTGTGTGTGATTGTGTGTGTGTGTGTGTGTGTGTGTCTGTGTGTGTGTGATTGTGTGTGGGTGTGTGTGTGTGCGGGCAGTCAAAACACAATTCAAATGATCATCAGAGCTTGACAGAGCTTGCGGTACTCAACATGTTTGTTTTGACATGTAGAATGATTGAATACCGCCTATTGTGTCCCCAGGGCTAACACATTACATATAGAGGTAACCACTTCAATCTAAACACCTCCTATGTGTGCTGAGGTTATCACAGTCGGCCTTTCCTTTGGAATTTTACCACTGTTCTTACATCCACCTTCAGTTAATATTAACAGCTTGTGTCTTTGTGTCCTGGCTTTTGGAAAGAGTTTAATAGAAACAGTGGTATTTTAACTGCAATTATCACAATTATCACAATCACAAATGTTCACATAGTAAAATCTATTGCATATGAACATCCGTCGGGCACCGAGAGCCTGTTGGCCCTATTTGGTATGCAGCTGTGAGGAGGGCTATTAAACGGCTCAATGCTGGTGACACCAAGGGCATACTGCCAATACGAAAGCTAAAAACTCATTCATTTTGGAGCACCAATTCATATTCATTATGCTCGCACATCTGCGGAACATGACAGATTGATTGAGACTGCCTGAAAACGCAGACCCCCAAAATGGTTTCGCCGTTTGCCAACTTTCCATCAGTGGAACGGCGATCATGTGCGAGCTGATTAATTATCGGTGCCGGTGCCTTGAAAGACCAGTTGCCACACTGGAGAGGGCCCGGGTGAAGACCGGATGAGAAGGGAGAGAACAAATAACGTGGACAACAGGTCAGGCCTGCTGGTAGCTCCCGGACAAATGGAAAAGAACTGTAGGGCGAAAATGAAATGAAGCTGTGATTACCGCCTTGTGCAGGACCACAGAGAGTGATTTCGTAAGGGCCCTATGTGTTCCGTGTGTGCATAATTGGCAGCTATAAATACATATTCTTTTTTGATTAAACGACAAAGCAATCATCTCTGCAAATCCATTAAAACATATCTTGTGATCCTCTTGTGATGAGCTTGGAACATAATCTGACTTTTTTATAAAGCAGTGGCTCTCGATGCAGGGGTCAGGACACGCCCCCTAGTGGTCGTGGGATGCTTTTGCAGGGGTTGCGAGTCAATTTCAAGATTTTTAAACGACCCCTTTTTAAGTAGCTATATTTGGAATGGTATTAATGATTGCTTACATATTCATTATGTTATTTCTTGGCCAACAGGGGTTATGGAAGGTTTAAAAACCACTGTTTAAGAACAAATTTGAATGTCTTTCTTCAGACTCCCAAAGCTTTATGTTTCAACAGGAATGATTATAGATCCTTCTGGGAGACAGAGACCTTGATGTGTCCGATGGGACTATATTATGTACAATGCTAAGATCTGTCTCAGCAGATCTTCCTTATCTTAGCAAGATAAGCGCTAAGCTAATACGAGCCTGCCTTATATCTTACTGAGTTTGATGGCTAGCAGACGGTGAAGGGCAAACAGATTATGAATCAGAAAGATCGGATCTAGCTCTGCTAGAGGAATCCTGGATGTGTAAAAGGCACAGCAGAGCTGTCGTTTGTCAATTTATTTAGCTATGATCGATTCAGGTTTCAGAGCTAACCCCCCAGGTAGATGAATTGAAAGTATGGCATGGGTTGAAAATGCTTTACATTTTAAGGGTTGTTCTTGTTCATCAGAATATGCAGTCAATTATACACTCTCAATTTTACAACATCTATGCTCTCTATCAGTAAAACACTGCAAAATGTTCCTTCTCCACACCTTAAAATGTTTTTAAGGATGATGCAATTGTTCTTCCTTTTGGACAGAACTATTCATAAAGAGTAATTGTACATCAACAGATGTTGCATGCTCGAGTTGCATTTTGACCTAGCTTCAATGATAAATACCGCATTCCCCCGAGAGAGGTCTTCTTGTAAAAGCTGTTGTATCTTGAAGGAAAACTGGCCTACAAAAAAAGCTAGAAATAATCCATGTGATCGGCTTTGACAGTTTAAGGGCTTCTGTCACACAAGGTGAGATGTTTGGCTATTACTGGGAGGTTAAAATGATAAGAATTTTGTCTATTCTGTCTCAAACGCTTAATGGAAAGATAAATGGAAGCGAATGAAGGGGAAATAATAGTGATGTTTTCTGTGTTTGAAGAACAATTTCAACTGCCTTGTTCATAAGGTCAAACTCATACAATATTTTATTCCGTAGTTTCTGCTAGCTCTAATTTACCATTTCTGACATCAGACGTATTCAAACTTATTCTTTGGCAAATAAAAGTGTAATTTGAGTTTTTTATCTATATAGCAAATACAAATAATAATCTACTTATTTGTAACAGAAACATATTTCTCTCTTGGTAGGAGCATTCCCTGAAATGAATTCTCAAAGAATATACTATATGTTTGGTCTACATGTGTGTTTGTGGACACGTACAAAACTTGTAACTACAAGGGGACAGGATAGTGGTCAAGGTGTTGGACTCCCAGCCATAAGGTTGTGGGTTCAAGCCCCAGATTAGGCCTACCTGTAAGCATCCTTGAAGACGCCTAACCCCTACCTGCACCATGTAATTGTAATTTGCTTTGGTTAAAAGCATCTGCTAAATGACCTCATTGTAACTGTGTCTGCTCTTGATCAGGTGACACAAAGTTTAGACTTTTTGGAAGAAGCTGAAGCACACCTCCGCGACCCGCTCCACACCAGCTCGCGACTCACTTTTGGGGTCGGGACCCACCAGTTGAGAAACTCTGTTCTAGTTGTTCCTTTTTTCTTTTTTGTTCTCGAGCTCTCTGACTATGTTCGCACGCACTCATATTCCACTGGGGATCCCAAATACTGCATCCTTTGAACCACCGCCCAAGTCCTCCCCCTTTTTTTAACAACTCTCTTCAGCACTGACTCGGTTCATCGAACACAACAAAATGTAAATGAACTGATGAACGCAGCCAATGAGAATCAGTAATCATAGCACGGTCAGAAGGAACACAGGCTTCGCCCAGACTGTCACCTTTTCAATATGTATAACAGTGATGAGTGTTGTGGAAATGATCTGTAATAGAGGCTCAGACAAAAGGCTGTCTTCTGGTCAGGTTTAATAAACACCTTTTGCAAGGGCCCGACTGTCCCCGACCAGCGTCTCAGAAGGCCCCCAGTGACCCTGGCACAGAGAACGTCAGGAGAGAGAGGCCTCCTCGGCCTGGTTCAAGATGAGTTCAATGAGCCCAAACACACACAAGTGTAACGCGGGCGTCGTGTATATTTTCAACGAAGCACTCCGGACAACTCTGGCTAGTGGGCGCACGGTTGCTTCACTGTTAAACGCGATGCACAGCCGCTAGCGCCGCTAGTCACGTCCCTCGTTACGTATTGTCCAAACGTCAATGGATGACAATATAATCACATGCGCCCCCGTTACACATGGTCATCTCTCCACCTCCACTGCACACAAGTCATCCAGGCCTGGCCTTGGGGAGGCCGGCCGCACAAAGAAGCCTCTCAAAATGCTATCCGTTTATTATTAGTTTCAGTGCTTGGATGATCTGGATGGATGATCTGGAAGATACCTGTATACCTGCAAGCTTGACGTTGCTGTTGTTTTCCTAACACTTCTATCCCCTCGGCCCTGTGTTGGGCGCACACATTTTCCCCGGGGCACTTCCACTGCACTTAAGCTAAGTAAATCAAGAACATACTGGTGGTGCTTCCACCACAATGAGAGAAATCAAACCATAAATATGCACAGACTGATCCCGGTATAGCTTTTACCAAAGACCCCAAGGTCCAGATGGATTTCCGGTACCACAACATTTGTCAGTTGATGCGAAAGTGTTGCTGATGAGTGGGAAGAACCCTGTCTCCATTCCTAACTCCTGACCCGTCCAACCGATCTGCCTTAATCGCGTTTGAGGCCACCTGACTGCGGCGGAGAGCAGAGCCCAGCACAAAGAGGGCTTGTGTTGTTCACAGTGAAAGTGCTCCGACTGAGTGCTCAGGCTTCCGTTTCTACGCACATAAAGATAATGCACTGTGTCCAATCTGATTAAAGGTCTGGAAAAATGCTTTGAAGTTGTAAGTGGACACACGTTGTGGGCTCGAAAAACTGTCCCAAAAACTGTATTGATTTTTCCTAACTTTGAGTGAGTATTTAAGCTCACTGCACACACAGTATATAGTACATACTTTTTTACAGTATATAGCGCCTACACTGCACACACGTACGCACAAACACACACACACACACACATAATACAAATACATAAAACAAATTCATTCTCCCTTGGACCTTAGGATACAATAACTTGTGAAAACAACACCCGTGTCTGTTGAATTCCTTGAACATACACCGAGCATCGGCCCTGTAACGATCCCTCCCCGTGCCTTCGGAGCGCGGCAGAGCCCACACCTGACCTGGGCACCTGACCGTGAGAAGGACACTGTTTAAGTGTCACCAGCGGTGCGCTGCGGCCGTGCGCCGTTGTACAACGACGTTGGTAAGTCCGTTTCCGTTACGCGGCAGCCTGTGTTTGTTCAAACCGCCCGTCTGTCACGCGTTTAAAAATACGCTTCGTGCAGGTTATTCTGCTGCTAGCGTGTGCTGCTAGCGTGTGCTGCTCCCACTTTGGCTCTCGATCCCCGCACAAACCGCCGACAGGGACTACATTTTGCAATTTTCCAAACAGAAATTTACCAAGAGACTATAAACTCAATTTCCCCGTCCAACCACAGAGGTGTTTGTTGTAATCACACTGACGTAGATGTCAATCAAGTAGGGTGCGGGAGGTTTCTTTGCCTTGGCGATTGCACAAAGATTAATTGTGAAATGTCTAATGTACTTTAAAAATATATAATTTACATAATTTGATGCTAGTTTAAGTTTGGCCTTTCTTCCGACACTTCTGTGTTTACCTTTCCTGGCTGTTAGAGATCAGGCGGTTTTGAACATCTAAACTATAAAAACTATAAAAACCAAAATAAAATAACGAGATAAATTCAAATATCACAATATAATTTTACATTATAATTGTATCCGATACATGAACGAAGGCTCTGTAAACATGCGAGTGAAGGTAGGCAGTGGATTTAATTTGTACATTTGAACAGAGGAATCAAGCTAAGACCAAAGGAGACCAGAAGGCCCCCTACAGTACGATCACGGACTGGTTATTCACTGCCCAGGACCTTTAGTTGTGCGTTTGAACGTCGAATGACTGGGTGTGCCTAGGTCGACCACCGCTGCGACGCATCCGAGAGGCCCTGCCAGCTCCGGTCGAGGACGGTGGCTCCTCCCTACGATGAACCGATCCATCAAACGCGAACGCACGGGAGCTGACAGGCTCACACACAGCTAGGGACTTGTCGGTTTGTCAGAAGCACATTACCACAGCCTACAGTAAAGAGAAGTGCCACCATAAGCAGGTTAACGGTCTTCCCGTCTTGCCTGTTAAAAGGGAAATGCTCAAATGTTTCCCGTTAAACTGCTAAAGCCCCCTGTCCATGCACATAGGAGTTTTGAGCTACAGGCGCCGATACAGTAGACTAGTAGTGGGAATTTTGAATCTTTTTACTGACTCAGATCTTTTAATCTCAGTCAGTAAAATGAACTGAATCTTTTTTCGAGTCATTTAGTTCATTCCGTTGTTTTTAACTATAGGCTAAATGCGGCGCTGTAGCCCTCTTGTGGGCGATGTAAAAAAAGAGCGCAAGGCTACATGTCAGCCTATACAACTGTCACGTGACAAATGACCGAAAGACACAAACCTGAAGACTAGTTGTGAGTCGTGAACCAATCATTTCTGTTTCCTGTGCATAGCCCACTGTCCTGTTTCAGTTGTAGCCTATTGGCTACAACTGTCACGTGACAAATGAGCGAGAGACACAAACCCGAAGACCCAAAGTTACGAGCCGTGAACTAATCATTTCTGTTTCCTGTGGTGAGCCTATGCAGCTGCCATGTGACGAGTGAACGACAGCGTTCCAGACCATTCACGCATGCGTGAAAATGAACTAATCAGTCACTGAGACAAGTCATTTCTCTGGGTCATATAAAAGATTAGTTCAAAAAGAACGAAACGTTCATGAGCAACACAACACTACAGTAGACCTCACCTCAGGGCTGTCTGTGTGTACAGTACTTGATTCTTCTTGATTGACATCTTCCTGACTCACTTTTGTTGAACCTCTTAGGGTGAGGCAACTGACATCTTCTCTTTTGAGTAGCCGTACATATGGCAACATGGCTGCATAATGGACAGTGTTTATGGACAGTTACAATATTGTTGCAGCAACCATGTTTCACCATCATTTTATACCTTTAAATTGTAAAACTACCTTTTAATCGAATAGACCTAATGTAGCTGTCACTTAGCTAGCCTGTGGCTAGCTAGGCGTCTTTTCTAGGTTAAAAAAAAACAGTTTGGTTCAGCTTTTCCGAACCAATGCAACGCATTTAGCCAGGTCCGAACTACTGACTATTGAAATGCACCGTTACACATCTCTTTTTATGTGATTCCGGTAGCACCTCCGGGTCATTGCATTAAATACTGAGGAGAAACCAATGTTAATATAATTACAGAGAAACTGCTGCATGCTGTCATTTAAAAATATATTGATAATAATAATTATAGTAATTACTATTATTATTATTAATATTATTATTATTGTTGTTATAGATCTGGATTATCCACAAGAATGGCCGACTGCCAAGTCACTTATTGGACCCATCAGTATGTTTACAAGTTGAATCTGTGTGCAGTGGTTCTATCGAAGGCAGACGATCCCCAATTTCGACCAATTATCTTTGGTGATGACATTTGCTATCACATTCTCACACAGACCCTCTCCCTCTCCTTGTGTGTCTATGTGCGTGCACTTGTGCTCATGCCCCACGGCGGAAACAACCTCGCAACCACGCGTGTTTCTACGCAGACGATGGGAGCTAATGAACTGAACTCTAAGGAGCACTGCTAGAACGGCCCTCCTCGGTAGGTTTAGGGTGTTCGTGTGTGTGTGTGTGCGCGTGTGTGCGTGTGTGTGTGTGTGTGTGTGTGTCCTTCAGTGCGATTGAGTGTGTTCAGTGTTGCTGTGTGTGATGCTGTTACGCTGCCTCATGCGGCTCGGCTCGGGTGTGAAGCGCAGAATCATTAGTGGCCCTCAGCTGTCTGTTGTGATAACAGAGCCATCATTCAGCGATTAGCATCATTAACTCTTTCAAGCTGCTGTGCTGAGCTGAATTTTTGCCAGTGAGAAAGAGGGGGGAATGTCAACCCTTACATACATGCATAACCCTGCGAAATTCCGGAAATATTTCATAAAGTCTGAAATAATGACTACATTTTCTGTGTCAAGACCTATAGGTATTCTGAAATCTTACTTTACGGTGTGTGGACAACGGTCTCTATTGTGAAGAAAAGTTGTAAGATGCCCAGTTGTGGCAGATCTTATTAACCATCGAACAAACTGCTTCTGGAAATATGTCTGGAAATATGTTCTGGGACTTTGTGGTACTATTACAGATACCGTACAATAAGGTGACAGGTCAAGATAAACATTTCTATTGTACCTATTGTGGAATGAACACGCTCGACGCGTAGCTAGTGTTGGGTATCGTTTGGGTTTTTAATTACACCCGTGCCAAATCGATACTTTTAAAACGGTGCCGGTGCCTAAACGGGGCCCGAAACCGATACCGCAACAAAATGACGATGGGTGACATTAAAGAACAGCTGGGAGGCCGGGGACACCAAGCTGTCGAACACGGTGCATCCATCTGCTCTCAGTTTATCCCGTGTGTCCTCAAATGCCACCTGCTGCCATCAGAGCAAGTGTAACTGCTACATACACGCGCTAGAGTTGTGCTTTTAAGTCGGAATGTGAAAACAACATGGAAACTAATATTACTTCAAAAATGTGTTGGATTTGTATTATCAGATCTTTACTGTATATTACGAAGTGATTTTGTCCCAGAGTGGTTACTGCACCAGTACATTATCTAAGTAACTTTTCTAATGAATCTACGTCAATCTACATGGACAGCAACTAACCATTATAACCTAATACAATATTACAAATGACATGTTAACAAAAAATGTATATGCAATACATGATTTTGCCTCATTAATTAAAAGTTTCTTACTATCAATCAATCTCTGTTGTCTGCCATGTTCTTTGACTTTCTGTGTTGTTGTTCCGAATGGCGTTCACGTGAATTTTCTCAGTCTGGAAATTATTTTTCAGGTTATTCTAACACTACATGAATGCAGTATCATTTAACTAGGATCACATGCGGTGATGATGTTTCTTACGTCCATTTCGGAGCACCAGAGGGCAAATATTTATACCAGGGGCAGGATAGCCTAGTGGTCTGGGTGTTGGACTTCCAGCTTGGAAGGTTGTGGGTTCAAGCCCCAGAGGTGGCCTACCTTTCTTGAGCAAGATGCCTAACTCCTACCTGCTCTATGTATTAGCACCATCTAACTGTGAGTCGCTTTGGATAAAAGCGTCTGCTAAATATTTGAAAGGACATCTCGGGCAATTAAGTGGCACCGAAATCTGTGTTCTGGTGCCACTTAAATGCCTACTGGTGCCATATTGGCTCTGGGTTTCGGTACCCAACCTTACGCGTAACATGTTACGGATAGAAGACCTCCTGTGCTTGTGAAAGGAGAAAGTGAACATGGCAATGTAGACAACAGCGTACTGTTTGTCATACCAGAACTGCAAATGGAAAGGTTTTTAGTGAAGGGGAAGGAGACTGAATTATTTCAACAAACAGACATTTACCAGTGTTTAAAACTTACTCAGGCCTTTTGATGAATTTACAAATTTTTTGTTACCATATCGCATCTGACCAATCCTTCATTCCCAGCCTGCCTCTCAAATGCCAGGGGTCTTAATCGAGTACATTAACAAACAAACAAACGGACAGCCGGGAGCCAAGCCTGTCTCCCACATTCCAAGAGCATGGGATGGCATGGTGGCCAGCATGGTGGCCAGCATGCAGGTTGCTGACATGATGAATGGGCTGACAAGGGCTTATTCACTTCCCACCTGAGGGAGATAAGGAAATTGGGAGAAAGGGCATTGAGGGCATTGCTTTTGCAGCAGTGCTATTTTTAGTAAGCACGTAATGTCTTCCATTAGTTTGAGAGGCTGAGAGAGAAGGAAAAGAGTTCTGGTGTGTGTGTGTGAGAGAGAGAGAGAGAGAGAGAGAGGAGGAATGATTTAAAAGGATTGAGCCTATGATAAAGGATGATTGGCATTCTCTTTGGTATTCCACAATAATAGCATAATATAGTACAGATTTTTTTTAGTACAGATGTAAGAATTAATGGGATCTATTTGCAGGAATGGAATATAGTATTCATAATTATGTTTTCAATATAGTATTCATAATAGTGTGTTCATTAGAGTATAATCATCTGTTTACCTCATTGCTTTGTGTCATTTGATTTCCTCTTGTATTTAAACCCTTCTGTCTCTCTGTCAGTTTGTCAGTTTGTGGCTATGTCACAACGCCAACTGTATCTCTCTCTCTCTCTCTCTCTCTCTCTCTCTCTCTCTCTCTCTGTCTGTGTGTGTGTGTAGGTGTGGCTGGCAAGCGCTTGATTGCAGATGCGGTCCTGGTGCGCAAGGGTGAACAGCTGTGGGCGGTCTTCCATCAGAGCTTGGCTTTTATACACTGCTGCGCTGAGCTTAGCTCCTGTTCCTGTCTGCCTGCTTCCTCGGTTCTTCGACGCTACCTGCCTGCCTCTAGCCTGTACCTCTGCCTCCTCTGCCCCGCACACTACTCGCCCGCCTGCTCCTTGCCTGCCGATACTCTAGCCCGTGGGTTCTTCTGGTTTTCGGCCATCGTCTGTTCCTGGGTACTCTTCCCTGCCCAGCTACCCCGGCATTGACCACGGCCTGTCCACCTACCTGCCCCCGCCCCGAAAAATAAACTGGTTAAACTAATTCCACGTTGAGTCTGTGTCTGCATTTGAGTTCCATCCAAGCCATCCGCCTCCAACATGGTAGTTGTTGTTTCATGTTCATTAGTCCCCTGTGACCTCTCCCTATAGGGAGATCTGTAAAAATGGTACTTCTATGGTTTTGGGGACACATCACTGCTTTTGAGGTCAGTGTAATAGCAAATGCTGTGAATCACTTGATCGATTTTGGCAATGCCCACAACTGACGAATAATGCATCCTCAAAGTTCCATCGAAATCGGGTGTCTGAGAGGTTTGAGATGGGTAACTTTTAGATCTAACATATGGAACCACTCATTTTAAAAGCCCCTCAGAGTTCATGGAATGATTAATGCTGTAATAGCTACAAGGTTAGTCTCAAATTCAGCTAGGGGTTAGATGGGAGTATTCTAACCTTACTTCTATGTATTTATGTCGCTGATTGAGTCAATCGAATAATGTCAGCAGAGGCAAGTGGCAATAAACACAGAAGATCTTCTATTTGTGTCAGAACCAGGCGGTAATATTTAGAGAACAGGCTCATTGTAAACCATGGTCCTTCTGTAGTTTATTTACCATTTACTCATAGTGGATCTATGAGGTCGTGGATTGAATTTCTTACCAAGCCATCACTTAGACAACTGGTCCATTAATGACGCAATCCGAGGCCCGATTAAAAATGTCATGTTCTACATCCTGTCATTCTGACGCTCCCATAAATCCTTCATCCTCTAGACTGCAGTAACGTACGTGAAACAATCCTTTTAAAAGGATTTTATTTTCTTTTTTTCCATCTGGGGAGCTGTTGGAGGGAATTCACACAGGTATCAAGTGTTCTTTATTATACCCCTCCCATCTATCACACAGGCTTTTACAACACATCTTTGACAAAGTCCAGTTTCCTGATGGAAGTGAGAGCAGAGGGATTCAATCTGCTGACAGAAGTCCCTGCCCTTCTTTTACCCCGTCACCATCTGAAACCACGATTCAAACCGAAGGACCCGAGAGATGCAGCACTCCAGCTCCCATCCTTAGTGACGTATGTCCGGAGGGGGTCGGGTCGAAGTTTACGGGGGCCCGCTGTTGGAAATGATTAGATGCCACAGTAAACGTAAGGTAGCTATGCTAGCAGCCATGCCAGTAAACGTAAGGTAGCTATGCTAGCAGCCATGCTAGTAAACGTAAGGTAGCTATGCTAGCAGCCATGCCAGTAAACGCAAGGTAGCTATGCTAGCAGCCATGCTAGTAAACGTAAGGTAGCTATGCTAGCAGCCATGCCAGTAAACGTAAGGTAGCTATGCTAGCAGCCATGCCAGTAAACGTAAGGTAGCTATGCTAGCAGTGTCTTTCTTTAGACCTCTTGACATGGCCGTGTGTTTTTAGGCGTAATCTGTTATTTTCTTCCATCGTCAAGTTTGTTGACAAAGAATAGACAAATAACAGATTGTAACTAAACAGAACCAACGAGAAGAGCGAGAAGAGGTGAGGCCATTTTCCTGTATAGAACTATGCATGATAATGTACAGTCTCCTTTAGCCCCCCCCCAATATCCCGTATGGAAAAATGTGGTTTATTTACCTCATTACTGCTTGGTGATAATGCGTTAAAAGTCAGGATGCAAAGTGAGAATTAAACTATTGAATGGAGGCACTGCTGTGCGGTAAAATGTGGAATTGATTTGTCTCATGGCTTGCCACAGCATGTGCCATGCAAACTAAAGCGATGTTTGAGACGCACGCACACACACATATACACATCTGGTCAGCCATATATATATCCTAGAGGCTAACAGCAGGCCCCCATGACCTTTGACCTGACCCCTTCCGGACATAGGTCACAAAGGTATTTTTGGACCCCGGCGAAGGAATAGCTTGGTTCCGTTTTGTTATTGACTGGCCACAACAATGCACCTAGATTGTGAGTGAGTGAGTGAGTGAGTGAGAGAGAGAGAGAGAGAGAGAGAGAGAGAGAGAGAGAGAGAGAGAGAAT
>JAODLI010046341.1:0-17088 GCA_027575585.1 Percopsis omiscomaycus
TATCTATCTATCTATCTATCTATCTATCTATCTATCTATCTATCTATCTATCTATCTATCTATCTATCTATCTATCGGCCGCATGCCCCTCCCGCTTCTCCCGACACCTCCCTCTACATCTGCCCAGACTTTTGTGCAAAAACATCAGCAGTGACCTAGGGCTGTTTCTTCATTAAATGTGTAACGAGGCTGAGTATGCAGAGTGCAAGTGCAGAATCAAGACTCGGAAGCAAAAGTTCGAGCAAAAGTGACAAGCACGTTTAATCCAAAACGGTGTAGAAAACAGTAATCCAAAAAACACGTTAACAGCACGAGGAAGCACAAACTACCACTGACAATTGGCCTCATCCACTCTCCTGTTTATATAGCCACAGAAGGAGAGTGAATGAGGGGATTGCTAACAGGTGTGTGGTGAAATGGGGTGCGTTAAATATGTGAACGGTTGGTGGCCGGTGGTTATTACACTGACGAGCTCGACAGGAAGTGAGTAGCTGCTCTGGGTGTTATAGTACGCGTCTCCTGGCAGCGGGGATGAGGAGCAGCCTGGTCAGGGCGGCGTTGGTGGAACTCTGATAAGGTCCCAGCTGCACTCCTCGGGACCTCATTATGGTGCGGATGGTGTAGGTGGTCCCTTCTGGCCCGTCCACCGGGGGGGGGGAGGGTGCGGACGAGGAACCGGGAATCACTGGCCTGAGGTCTGAAGTCTAATGTGTAAGATACATCATTTGTATCTAGTTACGGCACGGCAGGCGGAGAGGGAGGTCCCGAGTTGAGAGCCAGACACGGTCCCCTGGGCAGTAGACGGGCGCCTTGGAGTGCCGACGGTCTGCCTGGTGCTTCTGGCATGCTCCCGCCGCCTGAAGACGCTCGCGGATGGCGGTTCATGCACTCTCAGCGCTCCAGAACCACTCCTCTATAGCAGGGATATCACAGGCTGCCGCCCGAAGACAACCTCAAACGCCATAGAGCCATAGAGGAGCCATAGAGGAATGGCGATGGGTGTTTTGTGCATATTTCGTGCCCACTCTCTTGGTTTTTTGAGGCTGGCCGCGACCCCCAGACGAGCCAGGAAAGCCTTCCACAGTTGTGGGGTGAATTGGGGTCTGTAGACGCAGAAGAAACAGCAGTGACCTGCAGGGCGGAGGGGAGCCGGTGGTAGGGCAGGAAAACAGACCATCTTAGAGAAACGGTCGACAACCAAGAGAACCACCGTGTTCCCCGCCAACGGCAGGTGTGACCAAGGTCGCTGAGGCACTGGTAAGGGAACCAGCTTGCCTGCGAGGGCCGTGCGTAAGGCCTTCGTCTGGGCACAAACCGGGCAGCGATCCACGTTCGTGTTAATGTCCCAGTCCATACGTGGCCACCAGTACTTACTCTTAATGAGAGCACCGCTCCTGCTTCGGACACGATGTCCAGAGGCTGGTGATGCTTGCGCCCAGGCGAGGAGGCGCTCCCTCACCGATAATGGTAGGACCCCGGGGGTTCAGGTTCCCGGCGGACCGCTCGCTGGATCTCCTGGTCAACTCTCCACTCCACCGGTCCAAAGCCACACTCCGGTTGGAGGATGGGAGTAGGCTCCTCCGATGCCTCCTCGAGCTCAAACTGTCTGGAGAGAGTGTCTGCCTCAACGTTCTTCGAGCCTGGGCGTGACCAACGGCGCTGACAGGGGTTGAGTGATTTGGCTGTCCGGATCTATTACAGATTCCTGTGGTCCGTCAGGACCTTAAACGGCTCCTGACCACCCTCCAGCCAGTGCCTCCACTCCTCCAATGCCAACTTTACCGTCAAGAGTTTGCGGTCCCCCACATCGTAATTCCTCTCCGCAGGCGAGAGCTTCTTGGAAAAGAAAGCGCAGGGGAACAGCTTCGGGGGGTTCCCCTGCCGCTGGGAGAGGACAGCCCCCACCCCCACTGCAGACGCGTCTACCTCCACCACGAACGGCAGACTGGAGTCTGGATGGCACAGGATCGGGGCCGACGTGAAGCGTGCCTTCAGGTCCGTGAAGGCTTGGTCAGCCTCCAGAGTCCAACGGAGCTGGGTGGGGGCGCCCATCAGCAACGACGTGAGAGGCGCTGTGACGGTGCTTTAGTTCCGGATGAAGCGGCGGTAAAAGTTGGCAAACCCCAGGAACCGCTGGAGCTGTTTGATGGATGTGGGCGTGAACCATGACCTGACTGCCTCCAACTTTTTGCTCGACCATCTGGGTGCCGTGCTGGTTGGTCTCGTAGCCCAGGAAGGAGACGGCGGTTTGGTTGAAGATGCACTTCTCTGCTTTCGCGTACAGGCCGTGGTCTAACAGGCGGTGGAGGACTTGTTGGACATGCTGGGTGTGGTTCTCCAGGGTCGTCGAATACACCAATATGTTGTCAATGTAGACCACGACCTGTCGTCCGACCATGTCACAAAGTATCTTGTCCATGAAGCTCTGGAAGATGGAGGGGGCGTTGGCGAGGCCAAAGGGCATGACAAGGTACTCGTTATGGCCGGAGGTGGTGCTGAAGGCGGTCTTCCACTTATCTCCCTCCCGAATCCGGATGAGGTTGTAGGCGTTTCTGAGGTTGAGCTCAATGGCTCAGTCCCAGGGTCAATGAGGAGGGAGGCACTCGGTGCTCTTCTTGGAAAACACCCCCGCTAGGTCTGCGTAGTCCACGGGCACGTTGGTTGGGAGGGGGACTACAGGAACCTTCGTAGCTACGACCCCACAGGTGACAAGCGAACAGGTCTTCCTACAGCCAGACCCCCATCGTAGGATCCTACGCCGACTCCATGAGATGGTGGGATTATGTTGCTGGAGCCAGGGAAGATCCAGAATGACGGTGTGTGCTGGTGTGGACGTCACCAACAGCTCCAGTCTCTCCTCATTCCGACCTTCCACGGTGATAGTGACAGGTGATGTGACGTGGGACCTCCAGTCGGCGCGACTCCAGACCCAGCTGTGTGGCGAGCTCCCAGTCGCTGAAGCTGCCTGGGGCCCCGGAATCAATAAGAGCTGTGGAGACACGAGAGGAGATATGAGAACCACTGCACAGTGCCATAGTTGCGCAGTAAGCGGCATAGTTGGAAAAGACTGCGTATATATGTGTGGATGTGCAGCGGTATTCACCTGCCCCCGTGCCTCTTATATCCCGGGACCCCTGACAGAGACGGAGGAGGTGCTGACCAGGGTCGCCCCACATGTCAGGCGTCAGGCTGGCCAAATGTGGTCCAGAGCTTCTCCACCAACCACCTACGGTAGCTGGGAATTGGCATGTCCCGGGAGTGATACACTGCCGTGGCCCAGTCCAAAGCCTGACCGGAGAGCAGAGCGAGTGTCGACCGGACCCGCTCCTCTTCCGACTGCTGGAGGGAGTCGAGGTGGATGTCTAGCTGGAGGAGGAATCCGGCGAGCCTTCCCAGAGTACCGTCGAACCTCTTCGATGTGGCGATGTGAGCGCACAACGGCGGGCTTTGCTCCGGTACTGGCAGTGGTGGTGGGGCCGGAGCCGGCGCACGATCCTGGGACAGGAAGAGCTCCATGGCGGCAGTAAGCCCCGCTACCGTCCGCTCCATCTGGAGAAAGCGTTGTTCGGGTGTCGGATCCGGAGGTAGCGGGGGTAGCTCACTTCCATGTTCTGCTGCACTCATTTTTCAATGGTCAGTGATTCTGTAACGAGGCTGAGTATGCAAGTACAGAACGAAGACTCGGAAGCGAAAGTTTAAGCAAAAGTGACAAGCACGTTTAATCTAAAACGGCGTAGAAAACAGTAATCGACAGACAATTCCCCTCATCCACTCTCTTGTATAGCCACAGAAGGAGAGTGGATGAAGCGATTGCGAACAGGTGTGTGGTGAAATGGGATATGTGAACGGTCGGTGGCCGGTGGTTAGTACACCGGCGAGCTCAACCGGGAGGGAGTAGCGGCTCTGGGTGTTACAAAATGTTTAATTCATTCGTTAGAAATACCTGGTAGGTCATCCTCATCTTCACTGAAGACGTTGGGGTTAAAAACAGGTAGGCTCATAAAATCCAGGGAAATCTTTCTTACTTCTGGGAGGTAGATTGTCATCTGCCTTGGTTGCAAATGAAGCAAGCTGGTCTTATAGATGACTGAAACAGAGGAAAAGAGCAGCAATATTTAGGGTTTTGAAATGGGTCTAACCTGACCTTAATGTGTTTTGGGCCACATTTACCTGCACCAAGGTTTGCGGGCAGGAATGAAGCAAGACCAACAATTTTGAACTTTGTTCCCCAGATGTTGGATGTAACTTGAGCAAGATAATTATGCTGTGAAACAAGCACAACGTAGAGGGAATAAACAATATACATTGTTCCTTAAGCACATAATTCTGCTTTAATCACATTGGGCTCTGTGGTTGTTGATCAAAAACCTACGGAGCCCGGGAGTGGACATAGCGAGAAAAAATATATACACTGCTCAAAAGAATTAAGGGAACATGTAATCATCACAGTATCAGTCAATTCAACTTCAGGGAATATCAATTTGTCCAGTTAGGAAGCATAAGCGATAGTGTATCAATGTCACATTTTTTGGTGCAAATGAAAGTGGTATGCCTCCCCAGACTATGACTGACCCACCGCCAAACCGGTCATGCTGGAGATGATGATGTTACAGGCAGCATAACGTTCACCTCGGCATCTCCAGAATCTTTCACGCCATCGGTTATTATCCATATGTTTTGTACACAAGCGTTTATCGCCTGTATTGCTTTTTCTGTTGAGTAAAATTTCCCTTCAACCTCTGTCTGTGTCCTTCATTTGGCTGTGCCTACACTCTTTACCTACAAATCCTGACAAAGCTCAGAAAACCTGAGCAAACACACAAGCAAAAACTCTCCACTGCTTGTGTGCAACTGGCATAACTGTACAGTAGGCTACAGGCTAATGAGTGTGTGTATGTGTGATTTTTGAAGTACAGTACGTAACCCCTTTTCCTAGGGACTTGAAGGTGCAGACCTTTGAATCCCGCCCTCAATTTAGATATTCGTCTATTCGATTGGTCAGAGTTTCTGTCACTGTGCCAATATGTAACCACTGCAGAACCCTTCACTTTTTTAGGAGAAGCTCGTAGGAGTGTACGTCATTGAAATGTTTTGATTGGCTAACAAATACAGCACCTTTCCTCTGAGGGGAGAAGCAACGAGAAGACATGGATTTGAAGCTTACATACGTACTTCAAATGTACGTATTTATTGGGATGTTTATTTGTGAAACTATAAATATGTTTTTGTATAAATGGGGACAAAATCTGTTTCATAACTTATTCCTGCCTTGTTATCTTAGGCTCCATAAAAACCTACTTTACCAACACAATAAACCACAATTAATAGTTATTAATAAATATTATATACTGTATGCACATCCAATGCATACCAGTGCTAGAGGCTAAGATAAAAATTACAACATTTTATACAATACCTCAGTGATTCCATCCATAGAGAACTCCCGACGTGTCAGACTAGGGGAGCGGATGGGAGGCTTCTTTGTTGGTAACCGTGGAGATCGCGGACCCTCCTGATTGGCACGGGAAAGTTTGGGGGATTTCCTAGATTCCATGTTCATTCTTCAAAACAGAGTGTTTAATTATATACACAACCATAATATATACAGTTCAGCCTTTATTTGGTCAGATTGTGTTTGATAATAATTATAAGCATTAGCACATATGGTTTTCAATGTTAATTAATTGCAGTGCAACAATGATTATACAATAGCATTAAAGTCTATTTTAACTGACTCATAACTCTTTCATCCACAATTCTTTTTAAATTGGGTTGCAGTGTGTGGTGATACAGTTAGGAAATATTTGAACCAGATGAGATTGTTGTGTCGACTTCAGTCCTTTAATATAATTATCATTCTATATGATATTTGAGTTTAGTTGACCTGTTTCCTCTGGAGAGCTTTGGTGATTTCTTCCCAACCCATTCGTCACTCAGCTCGATGTCGCTGGAGTCCGAGCAGTTACAGCTGTCAGTGTAGGAGATCATGGGATTTACACACACCTCTTCTGAAAACAGAACAAATTCAAGTTCAAATGAGTTCAAATATAGCCTGCAACTTAGATGTTACATATCAAATTGTGTCTCCTAGGCACAAACGCTTCTCTACCCCTCTAGAGAGAATCTCTCATGCACAGTTCTGTTTCAAACATAAACAGTGAGCTAGGGTGACATTTGGAGGTTCATGGGGCACTATAATGCAAGTGTAGCTTTCATATGGATCAAACAAAGCAATGTCACAACAACAGAAATAATTCTTGCAATTCCTGTCGAATATCCCTCTTCACTGAACCTTACTTCAGTTTTACTTGACTGATTGTTTGATTGAATTCATACATCATGTTCCATTAAAAGCATAAAACAGCTTTTAAATCAAACCATGACCAAACCATACCATACTACCATACAACTATGCACTTGTTTCCATTGTGGAAATAAGTGTGTGAACTTCCATGATTGTGTGTGTGAACTTCCATAATCTGTCTAAACCCACCTGCTTTGCCGTCTGTTTTCGGATCCATGATGACGAACTCAGGCCGCAGCTTGCTGATGCGGCGTCCTTTGAGGATTGGCACCAGACCTCCCAGATGTTCCAGGTAAAGAGTGTAGCAGGGCCCGCCTGCCTCGGGGTTGTCCTCTGCCCGCTTCATGGTGCAATGGAGCCTCTCATTCCCAGCAGTGGGGTAGCTGACAAAGTCACGGATGTTGTTCGGGTCAGGAATTGGAGGCTGGAACAAAGAGAGGGAAACATATGAACATGGGTGAACTGTTGCCAAACAATAACTATAAGTTGAATATAGTTTACTGTTTACACTGTAGACGTATTTACACTTTACACTTCAATATATATGTATATATAATGTATATATGTATATCTGACCGGTCTGCGACTACGCAGCCCCATGTGCAGTAGGAGAGAACTGTGTTTCTCCCGTAACCATCATTCCATTTTTCTGCTACTTGTGCCACAGTAGCCTTTCTGTCAGTCCGTTGCCCTTGTGCATCGATGAACCTTGGGCGCCCAACACCCTGTCGCCAGTTTGTGGTGTGTCCCTCCTCGAACCACTGTCGGTAGGTACTGTACTCACCACTGCCGGGAGACCTCACAAGCCTTGCCGTTGGGGAGATGCTCTGACCATAATCATTTGTGAAAGTTGCTCAGGTCTTTAAGCCTGCCCATTTCTCCCACATCCAACACGTTGACTATGAGAACCGACCGTTCACTTTCTGTCTAATATGTCCCAGACCTTGACATGCGCCATGGTTATATATATACGCTTCATGCGTTTACTGCTTCCACGCCTGCCTGCGTTTTTCCTTCGGCTTGCACATCCTCTCACCATACCTATACACATCTTAACATATATATACAGGTATATATATATATATATAACTGTATATATACAGCTCCGGGAAAAATGTAATAATATATTGTAATAATATATATATATACTGTATATATATATATATAAAATTCTATTTAGATTTAGATTTACTATATTAATAATAATATTTGTACCGTATATTATTATTATATAAGACAATGTGCAGTGGTCTCTTTATTTTTTCCAGAGCTGTATATATATATATATATACACCAGTATATATGCAATAACTATTGTTTTACAATGAACTAACCTTGATGGTGGGTATGAAGGCAGACGTCACATAGGAGCAGAGCAGGGAGGGCATGTTTAATTTCCCCACGTCTCTCTCCTCACGCAGCGCACTGGCAATGCCCTGTTGGCATAGCAGTTGGAGACTGGCAACCCTGTGTTCCACCCGCACGACGTATAGAGCCGGCCCACATGCCAGGAACAGACGAGAGTCTCTGTGACCCCAACAGATGGTGGTGATGGGCCTCTGTAAGACAACAAAAAGGTAATAGTATGTAATCATAGGTTGATAAGCATTTGTTGTACTCATGAATCAGTATTGGTGATCTGTTCTGTTACTAAGCAACCAGAAGAGAACTAAGAGAGGATTATTTCTCTAAATCCTAAGGACACACAATATGCCTTTTTCTCATTATTATTATAACCTTTATTTAACAAGGAAGTCACATTGGGGTTAAAACCTCTTTTAAAAGTGAGACCTAGCTAAGGCTCAGATAGCAGCATCCGACAAATAACAGAACAACAACAGAAAATCACAACAGCAACATTAGATACAACAAAAATACATAAACAGGGCAGCAATATTTGGTCACATAGCTCCACATGATAGTTGGAGCAACTGCAGCTAACAGTGACCACTTCTATTATTCTCTGTCCCAAAACCAATCCTCATGGAACACCCTTCGTAACAATGACTATATCGGACATGTCGTTGCCATGTTTAACAATATGTGAACGATTAGTCAGAAAGCTGTGGAACCACTTTGCCGCTTTGCTCCCAATGTCAGCCCAAAGCTAGGTGTTCATGAGTAATGGATGGTCTACAGTGTCGAAAGCCGGTATATGGTCTATAAACAGAGACACACATGTAAGTGTGGTGTCCATAGCCTCTTTGATATCATCCTTGACTTTCAAAGTGGCGGTTATAGTGCTATGTCTTGATCGGAAACCAGACTGCATACCATTTTAAATATTATATGAATCTATATGGGATTTCAGTTGGGTAGCGACTAATGATTCCAGGATTTCTAAAAGGGCAGATAGTTTAGAAATTGGCCTATAATTATTCCTGTCAGATCAGTTGCCAGCTTTAAGTAAGGGTGTAATATAAGCTTGCATCCAATTACAATTACGTCATTTAGCAGATGCTTTTATCTAAAGCGACTTACAATTACATGGAGCAGATAGGGGTTAGGCATCTTGCTCAAGGATGCTTACAGGTAGGCCAACTCTGGGGCTCGAACCCATGACCTTCCGGCTGGGAGTCCCACTAGACTATCCTGCCCCCAGGCAGCTGGAACCTCATTCAGAACAGTTGACATGTTAAAATATGACTGATGGGTTCCAGTATGAGCAGTGCAGCCGCCTTTAACAGGAAGGGATCAGGCCAATAGGCCTTAGGTGCCTTTTTGGGGTCGATTGTATTTAATAGGTGAAGAATGTCAGAGACTTGGAAGGCTTCAAAATCAAATATAATTGAGATTGAGGACGTTGAAGAGATTGAAGAGTCAGCTGAGATTGGAGGAGACTGTATGATCAAAAATATGATCTGCCTTCTCAAGGTGACCGTTAAAGACATTTCACATATCACATTTGTCTATAATGGATACATTTCCAATTTTCAATTGTTGGGGAAAATTAGATACCCTTTTGTTCTGTAATACTGTAATAGATTGTTTTCCAGAATTTAGAGAGATTATTAAAACTATTTTGCTATGCTCTCTACATTTATGTACTGTAGATGTGACTCACCTGTGCAGGTGTCTCTAACGTGTATATGTGTTCCCCTTGAACATTGTAGAACTTGACAAGAGCGTTCCTAATGACAGATGTGCAGGTGGTGTCGACAGGAAGCCCATGTCGTTCCATGCCGGCCACCGCCAGGAGGTCTCCCTTGGAACACCATTGCACCTCCACATCTGTAGAGGAGAGGCCCTCAGTGAAGATAAACCCCTGTGTTCACACTAGGAAAGCGATATTTCTTTGTGTTGGGCGGCTCCATTGTGTTTTGTTGCTTCAATGTAAAAAAAAGTCAAACAATTCAAGCAGTTTATTGATTTATTGGGCAGAGCTATGGATAACGTTTTTTCTTTGCTGTTAAAAACAATAGGAGATTGTAAAATGTAACATTCAGTACGATCACTGGCACATGTAAACACCAAAAAACGATTCTGATTAATAATGTCAATTATTAGCTAGGTCGATCAAACAATGGCCTTGAAGTTGTACAGATACATGTGTTAGCTCAATATGGGAGATTGCTCTACAGTAATATAATTCAGAATGTATAGTGATTTTGTAATTACTACTGTATATTAGTTACAGTTAAATAGACTAGTTACAGGTAATAGTCATACAGCTCCACATTAACTAATTTGTCATACACAGGTAGGTCAGTTGGCTTTGAGATAATTCTTTTCATTTAATGAACACCTCCCCATGTACAACATTTGGCTGTTTTTTTCAGAACCTGTTACCTGTTCAACCTACAAGAGTTTATCTTACCTTTTAACCCTGAGCGGATTATAGTGGGGGAGAGGTCATCGTAGTTGTTCATTAAACTAATGTCTCCTGATAAGAAGCTGACAGTCAACAGAGGCTTGACTCTCCGCACTTGACAGGATTAAGGAAACATTTGTTAGCTTCTCAGGACACACACACACACACACACACACACACACACACACACACACACACACACACACACACACACACGGAAACCAGGAGAAACATCTTGATCATGTTTTTAGTTATAAACATGTTAGCATGTCTTCTATGAAATGAAACAGATTATTCTATCCCAATCTATTTTTGAAACAATATCAATGGGGACGAAAATACAGGTAGAAAAGCAAATTTTTACTGCCATCTAGTGTTGTTTCGTGGTTGTACTTGGTAGAAAATTGAGCCGAGCAGATATTTGTTGGCGCCCACAACAGTGATGAGAGGACCCACTCACTCACCAAAGATGGCATTTTTCTAAATAGTGTAGTGGGCGGAAACAGGCTAAAACATCCAGTTTAATTACTCTTCAACAAAGGGACCTCGTAGTGTGCTGTTCACTGTACCTGAAGGCAGGACGTTGTCGTCGGAGTCAGTGTCACTCTCTGTGCTGTCCTCCACCAGGAAGTTGGGGCAGTTCCACGCCATGCTCACAATCCCATCAGACTCATGCAGCAGGACATGAGCTAACATCCTTCCATGGCAGTCCATCACAATCACCTGACCATCCGCTGTTCCAAACAACACCTGAGAGTGCAGGGTACATCTAACTGTAAGACAATGCTATGAATATACAGCAGTTATATAGTAGTCTATTATAGTTATTTGTTTCTCGTATTCTTTTGGCATTTCACTACAATGAATATTGGGATTTTCTCCTCTTTAATCAGATTTTACAATGCTACTTAAAGGTACATTCAAGTCTTTGATTGAAACCAGTCTTACACTGTTGTTTTGGTTTGAAACTCCCGGAGTGCATGCCCCTCTCATACCTCAGTGGTCTTAGGCTCACATCTTGTCTACTTTACAGCCACATACACTTTAGTGCACATTGTTGTGTGTCACAAGATAAACAGTGAGCTAGTCAGGACATTTTGAGATCTGGAAGCGCAATAATGAAAACTTAGTATGTACCTTTAAGTACTGAACATAATATTAGCAACATTTTAATTTTGCAAACACATAATTGCAGCTTCTTCATGACCTGAATACGTGAGAACACCAAACAAATGTTCACGGCCTTTGTAGAGCTAAATGGCGCTACAGGTATGGTAGAATTACTTAATATGACTTATATAATCTTATGCATATTTGGTTAACCCAGAAGCTGCTTACCTGTTGATCATCGGGTGTCCAAATGCCACAGGTTATTTGACTCTCAAGGTTGATCTCAGAGGACCAGTGTCTTTGTCCGCTGACGGAGCCAACCAACACAAAGCCGTCCCTGTACGCAATGAGGGCCTGGGTGCCATCATGGGACCAGGTGAAGTCACTGACCTGGTGGAGAAAATGAACCTTCCGGAACGATCTGCATAATACCATACCTCATTCTTTCTGTGTGTGAATGAGGTTTGTGAAGTAAAAGTGATGAAGGGCTATATACTGTAAATTAACTTGACTCTTAGATTATTAATATCTTATATAATTTGCTTTTGTCTTTACAAATGTATTTTAAGACATTAAGTATTCCAAAGAAAGACACAATGTTTTTTTAAAGATATTAATGTCTATAATTCAGCTAAATTGTATGTTTTGAATGGTCAGTATTTTAGTGGTGGCATAAAATGACGTACCTGAGCTCCTCTGTCGTTAACCAGCTCCACAGACCACCGTCCTTCGTATTGAATCCAGACAAAAATCCCTCCCTCCATATCACATGTGGCCAGCTTCTGAAAGGGCTCATTCCAGCGCACCAAAACAACCTGCCGAGGCCAGAATAGTAGTGATTATACTTCACATACACATACTGTAGAGGGCTTTCTACTTACCATATATTATACAGGGGAATGGTAGCTACATATACACAGCAATAGTAATGTTTTCTATTGGAACTTTATAAAAGACGATATACTCCACATAAACTAGTCATGACATCATGTCTACATCCCAGACACATATTGTTGAGCCACCTCCACACCTCGCTGTTATGCCCTCGTAGATTAAAATTGATTCTCTGGGGGGTGTTCCTGTCCCTCCTGCAGTGACTTGATGTGAATGTCACTCCAACGACCCCTCTCCCATTCCCCGTGGCCAGCCATCCTTCCTCGTAGTACCGCCGCCGGCACACTGGCTTGTCTTTCTCACTTTTGGGAACCCTGCCTTTCCACGAGAGGCAGAGGATGTTGGAGTCGCTGCAGAGGATGGGACCATGTTCCACAGCAGCCAACATCCCTACTGAGTGACCAGGCTGGAAGTCAGAGCAGACGGACAGACGGGCGTTAGACACCCAGTAGGATTGCAGGATGTTACTTCCTGTTAAATCCTTGCTGTCCCACTTCTGGCTTCATGTAGTTACAGTACTTATCAAATTGAGGACATTCTTTTCACACTGATATATTCAGATTTCAAGGCCTTAAATATCGTTTACGTATACTGTATAACATTTTTACATACTGTATGTGAACAGTAAGATTCAATAAACCTATATTTTGAGTTGCAATCTGTTATGGAATGCCAGCCACTCAGCTCTCTGAGTTTTTGTAATGCTGGTTTCCACCACAAAGGTAATTCAGTTTGAGTAGTGTCCCTTTAAACATTAATATAGATTGTACATTTAGCATGTCAACCTATACCTCATAGTTCCTGGACATGTTGAGTTAAAATGTCTTCTCGGAAGGTGTCCATATTTCCATTCAACTGATGCTTTGAAGGGTTACGACTGATGTGTTCTGTTCTTTTGATGCTTTGAATAAGAATCTATGGGTAAGTAAATGGCATCATACAGCCTCGGTTGTCTGGCGTTCAATTCACTTGATCGAGGAGCTTTGCACAATTAATGTGTGTGACAAGACGTTGCGATGTTTCTTCTTGAGCGGTGGCCCATCCCATGTCTTCATGGAAAGGTGCACGTCTGTTTCAACTAAAGGAAAGGAAGATTAAACACCCAAAACGATTGTTTTTCAACAAGTAGCCTATCCCAAGAGGCGTCTCCCTTATTAAAATAGCCGCGTTGTCATTCTATGCATCAACCTTGAAATTCAGTGTTTCCACAGTCTCTATGCAACAGCAACACTGCATTGACGACCACAGTCTCCATGGGTACAGAAATTGGCCATTTTAGCAAAACGACAAGCTTTATGCCAGAAAGACAAGGATTAAAACTACAACATTCATATTTTTAGGTAAAATATCAAAATAATATTGTTTACAATTAGAACAAAACACCGCTAATCAAAGTCTTATTCAATAAAATAATAATGTCCTGCACCGATTATAGAAACGAATCAAAATATCGTTTTTTGCTGTTGAAGTTTTTTTTCCTGGAGAAATTCTGATAATATCAAGAATATCTGTTTCTAAGGCGTCTAGCTCGCCGCATGCACCAATCTGAATAGCACTGAATTCTGTGACTAAAAACAACGGGTAGGCAAATCAAAGAATATTCTGATGAGATTATGCAATTCCACTTACCTGATAGCGCTATAATACCGTTATTCAGACAGTCAGCTCACAGTGCAGTCGTGTTGCCAGGCGCTTTCCGCTGGCGCAATGGTTTGATGTGTCTTTAAAACGGGTTGCCATGTGCCAGGTATAAGGATAAACAGTCCTGGCTTTTCAAGTCCAAATATTACAAATCAACACCGAGCTAGACTAAATGTGCCCAACAAGAACTCCTGCAAATTAAATATAAACCTGGCCAGAGACAGGGTTCTGTCTAGCCACTCTCTACGATACCACGCTATATCTGCACCTCAGAAGAGGGATTTCTGTCATAGTGGCAACCACACAGGGCATACTCTACCTGGTAATGTAAATTGGGAGACACATTGGACACAAATGTGATTAATCTGCTGGAATTGTAATGTTTTAGAACATATACTCTAATTGAGTGAACATTTAACGTCATTGTAATAATATATTGTTATTTGACATTTGAAAATAACTGAAGATTGTCTTTGTTTAAACAAGACCTTAGCAGTAATTCGTTGTTTGCACAGAGGCACAATAAAAGACACTTAAAGAACACCAGTACACTATACTTTATTGTCATTTTACATAATAAAATGATTTGGCACACATTGTGTTTTATCTTCGCAAAGATAGTAGAGCATACTCTCTATCCCAGATCCTCCTTAGATTAGAGCATTTTGTTGTACTGGTTTCTGACTGATATACTACACCCCGAGCTAAGATCTGTGAAAAGCCACACAGTTTAGAATTAACCAATGGGGAGGCTTTAGTCTACATGTGTCAGTAAAAGCTCAATCTCCAAAGACCAGCGGCAAATCTCTTAGAAGAAAACAGCAGATAGTCAGTATGGTATCCTGTTATCCCTGCATCTATTTCGTGTTCTCCCAGTCAACCACTTCTGAATTACATAATCAAGTGCATGTCTCTTGAAAGGCGTGAATGACGCTGTCATATGCAGGAGGGGGAGTCTGTGATGGCAAGAAACCCTTGAGACCATTGCCACCCAGCCAAAAGGAATGCCTCTTGTTTGGCACAAGAGCTTCTGTATCTGAGGTGGTTGAAGATGCAGTGTCTTGGGGCAGAGAGAGCTGGGCGTCACCCCCGGTCTCCAGGCCAGCTCTGCTTCCCTTAGACAGTGGGCGGAAGGTAGAGGCCTCTGTGCTGGGCTTACTTCCCAGAGGCCCCACTGGCTCCAATGAGGGCTGTCGGTAGACGCTGAGAAAAGTGCTCCGGTAGAGACCCAGCTGGCAGTTCATGGGGCCGTTTGTCGGTGAAGCCCCAGGTTGTTTTTTGGAGCGCCTGGTGATCATGGCTGAGGCCCTACGCCTAGATGCCCATGTCAGGAGAATGTAGACCAGCGCACCAAGCAGCAGACCCACCAGTATCGACAAGCAAAAAGCTAGAATCATGTTCCCTAGCACAAACAAATATACATACAATTATTTCAATCTTTTGCTATTTTTGTAGTTGTTGCTGGGACATTTATGTTGCATAATGTATTTTGAAATGTAGGATTAATTAGAGATTAGGGTTCTCTAAATTTCACGGTTTATACAATTTCCAAAACCACCTTATTTTTTAATGCATAGCCAAATACTGCAATGCCATTTCCTTTAGCCCCTTAAAATATTTCTATCTAAGCTTGAGAGTTTATGTGAAGGTATATGATTATATAAGTATATTTGCGTTTCTCAATTAACTATCACTTGAATTTTGCAGCAGGCTACTCTAACTAATCATCCACAGCCCAGCTCCATGAAAAACTTAACATGAACAAAAAGTACTTAAATGTCAAAACTATCAAAGGTAAATTGAAAAACACTTACCAAGGTTAAATGATTTTAGTATTTCTAAAAAAGGATTTGTTTCATTATAAGCCATTATACCACGATAAACTGCAGAATCCCCACAGAGCAGTAGTGCAGAAGAAAGTTAACCTTTTCCAAGACAAGCTTGTTCCATTTCTTCTCCCTGCAATGTTTGGTATAGAGGAAACATTGCGGTCATACTTCCTTCCCTGTTTGACTTTAAAATTAGCAAGTGCTGAGCTTATCTGCGAGGCACAGAACTCTGGGAAACAAGGCTATTTCCTTTTGCATCATTTCCTCTGGATCAATAATTTTTAACAATAGCCTCTCTCCAGTTCTGTGTTCAGATGCAAGCACACTGACCCCACATCAGGTCCTTTATGCTAATCCGAGGTTGTTCACAAGACTGTGAAGATGGGAACGCAGAAACCCACCTCCTTAAAAGCACAAACTCTATCTGACATAAACAATGATACCATTGTTTCCAAGAGTCTTGACTGGGTTGGATAAGCCAAACCCTGAAAAACTATTCACTGGAGAGTGTGTAGGCTATCAAGCTCTCAGTCTCGATGGGGATTTCCTTCAATTGTTGCTCTGTTCCCACTTCACCCCTGACTACAAATTAGGATGCAAAAACCAGCCTTTTGCAGCTGATTTGCATTTATACAGATTTCAAAATGGTCAAAATGTTTCACATCACGAGATTATTTTAAACAATCTATCTATTATTACTATTTTTATTATTTTTATTGTTATTATTATCATCATTTTAAACTCTCTTCTATGTATTTTTAATGTATCTTCAAGGTATTTAATTTCAGGACAATAAAAATCCCTCATGAAGCCCCGTATGAGGCCACAGTTAGAAAACCAGTAGGTGGTGCTGTGGTACTGCGTATTGGTACTGCGAGAACCCAAATGTGCACTTCACAAGAAGCTATAAAAATATTACAGGAAGTCATCAGTATAAGTACAAGTAAAAATCATAACAATCATTTTGCCATGGAAAATAAACTGCAATCGAATAGTAACATACAATAGAAATGAGAAGAGAAGAGACTATGATAATAACTAATTTATGCCAATGTAGGCCTAGACCCCTCCTCCCTTTGCTGTCTTGCAGCAGCATGGTGCATGTGCATGCTCTCATGCCTCTTGCGCACACGCGCAGCTGGGCACCACTATGTTTAAACGTTTCCATTAGCAACCAAGTTAACACATCACCACTTCCCTAGTAAAGTCGTCATTCGTTGCACCGCAAGCGGTAAGAAGCCTTAAATGATTCATTCTGATTACACCTTTTGTTTTGCGTGTTTCATAGACCTTGCTTCTAGAACGCATTTAACATTTCATTTATTCGTGCGTGTAACTTCTAGAACTTCCTCGCGCGTGTACGAATAGTTAATTCTGCTCATACTCATAATCTTTGCAAATGAAATATGAGTCCGGGTGAAGTTAGTTTTTTAGTCGTAACACCTGCCATTTGAATTCGTTTATAGTTTTTGGAAGGTATTGCATTTTTTATCCCGCCC
>JAODLI010046352.1:0-17086 GCA_027575585.1 Percopsis omiscomaycus
TATATATATATATATTAAATAATTTAAAAAATATATAAATATATAATTGTATATAGATATTATATTTTTTTAAATGTGCAGTGGTCTAAATTCTTTTCCATGGCTGTGTATATATATATATGCGCTATATACCATATATCTATATATACTGTATATGGTACATGTCGCATATTAGCTGAAATGTTGGCAGATAAGTAATTAGCCTAAAGGTCCAATAAGCAGTGGATTATTTTTATTTGTATTTTTTGTATTGTATACTGACACTTGCTGGTGTAGAAGCAGCTGTGCCAATGCTAACCCTATGGGTAAACATGGCGGGTCGGGCTATTTAGCTAAAAAAAAAGCTTATTTTGTACCTACAAAATTAATTGAATAATATTTATTATAATATATATAACTTTTTATGAATATCAAGTCTTTTTTTGGTCTACACCTTCGGTTAGTTAGCCGCCTCTTTGCTATACCACAGTAAACATTTCACTGTGAAAACATTTGCAACAGAAATGCAATTTTGCAGTAATAGAAAATGGCACTAGGTTCAGGTCTTATTTTTAAGTAAAGCAGCAGCAAGGCAGTGGGTCCCAAATAGATCCGTGATGTCATATTTACAGCAGACATGGAGGAGTGCCAGCGAAGAGTTCAGCTGCCACTATCATCTGGTTTCTGTGAACGATTTTTATCACAGTGGTGAGCTTCAGGGGCGCAACTGGCAGGCGGGCAAAAGAAAAGATTGGCTTCTCTGGCAAAGAGAAGCATAAGGCTGAGGAGGGGCAGTGGACTGGAAGAGGCCATAGGTCTGGCAAAGGGCAGCACAGCTTGGCACATGAATGGCTAAGCAACCAAGTGGAAAGGGGCAGTCTGGTGAATCTGGGACTATATGGGACTAAAGCACTGATGAAAGGAGTGGCACGTATAGGCCGCAGCCATTGGCTAAATTACATAACAGAAGAGATTAATGTATTATGTAGAGAAAGAGAATGGAAGTAAGATGCATACAATGTGAGTTCTTTGTCCCATCATGATTATAGAAAGCTATTTGCCACAACTTTTTATTAGGGATACTCCTTATTTGTGTCTGGAATGACCTTTGTGGTTGAAACCAGTGTATGTGCCTTCCTCACCCGAGTGCTGGCACTATTCTCTACTCCTCCCCTACAGCCCTCATAGGCTCACTACCCTCCTGTTACAGCCACATGCAAACCCATGCCTGAATCTTGGTGTTGGGTGTGACTGGCTTTGCGCACATCATGACCAAATTGTCATAACGTACTAACGGTTTCATATAAAACTAGTAATTTTGCACCAATGCACTAATCAATTGTCCACATCATTATCAGTCAATATATGGTTCAAATAAATCAGTGATCTGCCAGTCACCTTTCAAATAAATCACAGTTCCCGCTTATTAGCAGGATAAATAGAGCTTACTTTGAAAGGCCTGGAACGCCATTGTCTGAAAAATCTGTGCTGTTGTTTAGGTCTGCATAATCCAATAGTAAGAGGAGCTCAATAGTCATATTGTTTGTCCCATGCCAGTTTTTAATTAAACATACCAATATTACTAGCCGTTGTCACTCACTCAAGATTCCCTACTGATGTCATATATATATATATATATATTAATTATAGGCAGTGGACTGAATAAAAAGCAGGAAGGAGTTGTGTTTTGGATTGGCTAATTGGATCTGTCACCGTGGCTGACTAAAACAAAGAATGCGCTCGGTAGACGTAACGTTTATTAACCAAGGCGTTTCCTCGAAAACATTTGCATCGTTTTTTAACTCTAGAACCGCAATTTGCCATGTCATTCAACATTGAGTTCTTAAATTGTTAATTATTCAATCAGTGTATATGCCTTGTTTCTGTCCTTCCGGGACTTCTCCTAAAATGCCATAGCACATATGCTTGCGTTGTTATAATTTGAATGTGGAATGTTCTGGTTGTAAACATATTTACATCCGTTTTTTTCAGTTTTTGCAACTCCAAGACCCCAATTTACGTCATTGAACGTGGATACTCACAGGTGTTAAGTGCTCTTTCTCTCCTCCGGAGTGTTGTTTCGTTGCACATACGTACGTAGTTGTACTACATGATAACAAGCAGATACATAGCAAAAGATACGGTATCCTTTCACACCATAGACAAAAATGCTTTCCGTGAGATGGTCAAAATGTTGGACCCGCAATATGATTTGCCAGAAAGAAATTGTTTCTCTCAAAAAGCCATACCCAACATGTACAGTAAAGTTCGGGAAGAAATTAAAGTGCTTGTGATGGCGGCAAACAACTATGCTTTAACAACTGATGTGGTCAACTGAGGGCTTGACCCCTACATGTCTTTGACAGCACAATTCATCACATTTGACTAGGAACTTGAATCAAAATTCCTTTAGACCAGCTTTTTTCCAGAAAACCATACAGCCACTTGAGGCTGACTGTCCAACTTTACAGCAGAAATAAACATGTTTAAAGCCTGGTACAAAAAATGGTTTTGGTCTCTATAGCTAGTTTTTACCGTTCTGCAAACTGCATTTTTATATACCTCATCAGTTGAAATTATATTATATTAAGCATCAATGTATCCATTCATTATACATACCTGGGAGTTAGGCGGGAGTCTGACCGTGCCAAGATGGCGACGGCCCGAGCCAGCACACTTGGCTTCAAACCCGTCCTTCAGAAAATCTATGGGTGACGTCACGGAGGGTTTGTCCACTTATTTATACAGTCTATGGTCACTACACAATAAATATCTGACGGATCACCCCCAAAACCTCAATTAGTGACTTTTAGGTAGATTAGCGATACAAAACGAGGGGTTATTTACTTTCAGTAAGGCTGATTTGCTTTGGTAGTTAAATTTAGTGGTGTTTTTCTAACCAACTTGATTTATATAACAAACTTAAAGCTGTCAGTGGCTGTGTTATTGTCACCACCACAGTCGTGTTACAGAGTGGGGGAGGAAAAATACCACTGCAGACTCAGTACCAATTGAACATAAGAATGATACGTTAAAAATCATTTGTACGTTCTTATTTGGCCGGCACCAAAATGCAGTGAATGCATATAAAAGCAAGATCAAGAACATAGTGAAAATTTTCAAGGAAATGTGTTCAGTTCAAAATGTTCATCGTTTTCTCTGTAATTAACGGCCTATAATTTAAAGGACTACCACCGAGTACAGGTTTTAGTATCTGTAGGGGCAGGTGGACATCCCTTTCCCATCAGATATAGTGCGGAGCACGCTTGGTGAAATTACTCTCAATTGATATCGGATTATTTATAAATCCAGCCAAACCAATTTGGCATTGGGTCATAGCATAGCAAGTTTTATCATGTCAAACCACATTAGACCTCCTCAGAGCCAACAGGTCTCGCGTGTATCCTAAAAAGCCCTCTCTCCACAGAACATTAAAGGCACAGCAAGTAAGATATGGACATTTCAATATCTGATTTACACATGCAGTATACTGTATAGGAAAGCTGTAGGTAACAAAAGGAACGAGAGAGAGAGCGACATAACGTGACTGGCGGGCCTGCTGCTTTCTATATCGGACGGGAGTGCCGTTGCCATGGCAACCAGCAGCCCCCCGATTGGTATTTGGAGCAGTGAGCGGAATTACTGCGGAGGATTTGATGTTCAGCACACATCTGGGGTCAGCTAATGTGGTGCTGCAGTTGGCTCCTCTTTGCTTTCTCCGCACCATACCCCGCAATCCCCGCCGCCAGCCGGGCAGCCGGGCAGCCGGGCACGGTGGTGTCCGTGCCCGTGGCAGCAGAAACGTGCCCCCATAACAGATGGACTGAAACATGTCCCCGTCCTGCAGGGCGTCATCTGTGTCGAAACACACGATAGTGACTCGGCAGATGTAAACACTGACTGCGTGTGTTATTCAAAATAAGAATCTGAATGTTCTTTTCAAATAGGGGAATATGAGTGAGCATGCGCACTCATATACTATAGGCTACTCTGGATTTTCCAAATAATAATAGGATATTACTGTTCATGTAAATGTGTTCAGTGCATATAATAGGAGCTAGTAGCTAGAGTGGCAATAGCTAAAATATTCATAGTTGTTTGAATTGGGGAAAATAATAATCCAAAACAGTGATCAATGATCACAGATTTCTCTCAATTTCTAAACACTTACACCTGTCAAAAAATCTAAACAGAAATCCTATGAGTATGGACGTTATTAACACTAAGCAATTTCCTCTCCATTGATGACCGTTATAAGGAAAAGGCTTAACATGGCGTAATGTTTCAAAACATTCAATGATTCGCTGTTTTGGTTTTTGTTTGAAAACTGATCTTTATTTCTCTGTTTTGGCCTTCGATCCGCTTTAATCTGCCGTTTTTCAGCGCTGAAACCGGAGCTTTTCACTCCAAAGTGGATAAATTAGGATTATAAAATATTTTTGGGCAGTGGTAGGATTTTGGCAGGGAGTAGAAAAAATTGCATAACACCACCCAAGCTCGCTACCGCCCATAAGGAACGACGTTTTTGGATAAGCCCTGGGTGAGCAAGTGCATAATGGTTTTCTGAACAATTAAATGCTTCCTAAAGAATGGTGTAAATATGAATCTGTACTGTGTCCCCTTGTATTAAGCATAAATACAGAGACACTTGAAAGAAAAGATGTTGATCCGAGCCTGGGGATCAACCAAGAGTCATTTTACAATTGAGCTATTCATCGTAGCCTACTGCTGAGCTTGAAACTATGTAATTATAACTCATAGGTAGAAAAGATGTCTTAATATGGGAGAAAAAGCAGTTGCCACTGTTTTCTGTGTATAGCCAGTACGTACGCACGAACAACACATCCACCAGTTAGCCTAATGTAAAAGATGAAGTACTATGGCAGTGTAGGTGAGTAAGGTCTTTTCACCATTTATTTTAGGAAAATGTGCCAGACTGCCGTCTTTCTTGCCATGTGTGACAGCGAGTGAGACAGACACAGCCTCTGAGTCAGGTGATGTCACCAGGGAGAGAAGAGGAGGGCAGGGAGAGGAACCCAACGTCTTCAGCAGCTCTGCTCAGCCCCACAGTGAGCATAGTAGTGCTCTGAGCTGTCCGAAGTGAACAACATATTATGCTTTCATTAAACTGAGCCCTGATCAAGTGGTGGAACTAGAGAGAAACACCAGAAAACAGAGCATAGAACCACTCTGGCATGATGCGTGCATGCTGCGCATAACGGCAAGTATAGCCAGGGAGGTGCCTCAGCGTGAGACAACTGACCCAGCTACGTTTCTCGCTGAACACCTCTACCCAAGGTTCCAGGGGACTGTGGCTACAAGGTATGGGAAGGAAAGTGAGGGACTTGCTAAGGAGCAGATTAAGGAGAGAGGCTGCATAGTGATGGCCAAAGGGTTGGTGGTGTGTGCAGGAGACCCATGGCTGGCAGGTTTTACCCTCCTCAGACCACTGTGGGTAGGTTCTCACCACTGTTGACTGGGAGACCCCACAAGCCTTGCTGTAAGTAAGATGCTCCAACCTAGTTGTCTGGCTGTGACCATTTGGCTTATGTCAAAGTATATATATACTGTATATATGATGAATAAGTTTTTATTTTTATTTTTTTTTGCTCATTGATCATAATTTGCGGTAGTCTTAATGCAGCCTTACATGTCACTTAAAGGACACACAGGGTCTACTGAAGGTTAGCAAAGATCGCGTTGGTAAAACGGTTGATTTTAGTGTTAATTGAAACCTGCATTGTTTTTATCAACATGCATTGCAAATATAAAAGCCAATACCCCATGGGTGGGGAGTGAGGCTTGCTTCCAGGCTGTTATTGTGGCCAACACCTAAAGCGTATTCCCCACTGATGGCCCTTAGAAAATTATTATAGTTATAACCATTTCTTCGTTCCAAAACATTTTATTATATTATGAAATTGAATGTCATCAAGATGCTCAGTAGTGTCACGGCGTGTTGGGTTCAGTGCAAGTGCGAGCGTACAGAGCCAGAGAGACACAGACATTCAGCCTATAACCTGGAAAAGCTTTAATGCAAGATAATAACTCAGAGTAACAGTCGTTAAGAACCAAACATGCTGTTTGAGGCGAACAGGCAAACTTAACATATACACCTACAATGACCCAAAATGGCCGGTGGCGCAGGTTAGAACCCCTTTGGCGGCCGGGCAGGGAACTAGCTGCTGCTTCCAGACCTAAGTGCTGTGTTGCTGGCACTCTACTGCTTTTCCTGCAATGCTAGTAGGCTCACATCATTCTCTACGACTATTGGGGTTCTGGATGCGCTATATAACAATTTATTACTTTTAGGCTATTGCGCAATGTAACGTTGTATTATATATATGATATTATACATAAAATATGGACCACCAGAGATTTAAAACCAGACTAGGAAGGAAGTGTTTGGTATAGTATAAATCAGGCTTTTGGATGTGCAACACAACACATTTAGAGATCTGGGAGGAATATTAAAGGCATTAGTGTGCAATTCTGGTAACATTGGGTTGTGTGCTTGTTCAGACAAAAACCTATACTGCTCAGTTATGCAACTTTGCACCACATATGGAAATCCTGCCCAAAATGTGAGGTTTTGAAATTAAATTGCACAGTTATGCTAGATCTAACCCTGTGTTAAATATAGGATCATGTAGTATGAAGTTCATGTAGACCATACTGCACATGTGTATTATCTGAGCATAAATGAAGTTACACCATGTGGCTTACAGCATAAAAACTTGAAGTTATATATCAGCATATATCGGCCAGGCGGAGGCTTACTGGCGAGTCTGCTAAGCTAACCACAACATGCTGCAACAGCAAAGCTGAGGCTACAGCTTAGCGGACCCTCTGGCTGACTGCACTGTTGGACACTCCAGTTGTCTTTTGATACTGGGTTCAGGTTTCAAAACACATAGCATAGTGTGTTTCCCACGGGATTTTTGGGAGACCTGAAGTGGGTGGACCTCGGAAGAGTTTGTACATTTAAAGCTAAATGCATCAATCTGTTGCACTCTGGAAAGATGGTTTGGAAAAAGAGCATCCATTGACAGCATGCAAGACCAACTGACCAACAGGCGTCAAAGAGAAGATGAGGATCTAGGGATCTTTGCGGCCAACATCAGTTTTTATGCTCAGTGTGCCAACCTCCAGTTTGACCAGGCCCGGATGGTTTACTAGCTGGCAATCTGGGCAAGACGCACACCAACGGCATACGTTGGCCCAGATCCCCGGCCAAAAAACCTAGCCATTATTCGCTTTAGTGTCTTTTCACTCTCCATGTGCCCCGCCAATGGGTTCAAGTGAGCCACCCAAAAAAATTTTTCCCAACGACTCTTCGGTACTAGCAATTGCGTTATTTCCTCCCCTGTTTGAGTGTCACCACTCACTCAATATAATCTGTCCCTAACGATAGCAAAATGAGGGAAAGTGATAGCTGATTCAGGGTGGAAATAGAAATCACGCAATCAAATGCAAAGTGTAGAGTGTCATCCCAATTGATGTTCCAGAGGAAAATCTTCCAGCGGGGGAAAGCATGGCGCCGTCTGAGGCTCCAATGAAGCCTCAGCCGGCTGCCCCTCCGCCTGAGAATCAGTGTCGAGTAGCCTCCCCTCACCTCACAGTACACAGTTCAAATGTCCCTACCTGATGTGAACGCACCCCTATACACCAACCCTCTAAACCCAGTCCAATCGGTGCCCAAATTTTAGGAGGGCATCAGGCGGGAACTAACCGTTGCCTTCAGTCTATGCTTTTTGTCCTTAAGTCTTAGCTCTAACGGGGTAGTCATGCACATCACCATGTATACACCTAATTAACACCCTTGATGCCTCCACCAAAGCCCCGGGTCGAACCAAGCTCTCATGGATCATTGCGCGGCCTCAGCGCGCTGGTCCTGCCGCTCTGCCAACTGCTGTATTGCCTCAGCCAACCGATCCCCTGTTTGGCCAAGCTCCAGGGGTTAAAACAACGAGCCCCACGTCCCACGTCCTCATTCCGCCAGCCCTCCGTCTGCATAATCTGAAAGGCCCTTTAATACTGCACGATCAATGCAGTGCAACATCATGAGCAAATTACATAGAAAGTCCAGGGTGGGGGGCGGGGGTTATTATGAGACTATGGCGGGCCGCCATAGTCTAGGTAATTAATAGGAGACTGCATCAGTATCTACTGTATCTACTGCATTCTTGACAAGCATGACAATTTAGTGTTTAATTTTGTCTGTTTCTGGTAGCGGTAGCCTAACTGAGAGCCCTGCAAGTCAAACCATGTGACCACTACCACACGCAAGAAAGGAAACAAACATAGAAAACATAGAAACATAGACATACTGTAGACAGCTAGACCTACAGAAAAAGTGTGTTTAAAGTTGTGTTTTTCGAACTAATTTAATTTACTTCAGTCATTAGATTGCAATAAAAGTATTTGGATACTAAACCTGGTATCAATATCGAATTTAAAATTCTGGATTTGTGACACTATACACATTGCATGCACACACCTGCCAGACATGCCAATGCAAGAGTGTACCCTATATGTTGTTAGGAGCTTCTGCTCACCCTGCCCCCTTGTTTTACAGACTATGCCTTTAAGAGTGAATTTACAGTGCTGAATCAGAAGCTACATGTTGTTAATTAAATGCAGGGCACACTCCGCTAAACCAGTTCCACATAGATAACTAGCTATCTATTTATGGACCAAAGGAGAATCCCCCACAATTGCTGAACTTCTGTTCGCACGTTTAAATTTTTCACTTTCTACTTTATAAATCTGCCAAAAGGGTTCAGTGTAGCTCTGCCACTCCCATTTAAATATTTGAACGGCCATTACATTTCCAGCAAAAAAGTGATTGCAAGCTGTTGCGGTCCATTTATAGTCTCTAGATGTAGTTCTGCACTACTGAAACATGCTTTACCACATACTTATCCTTTACTGTTTTCCCCTTTACCCACATATTCCCATGTGCATACTGTAAACAGTGCATGTACACACATTGAGATGACATTTTATCCAACCGTGAATTCCACATGAACCACTCAGTGTTATTTTCTCCCCCTGAATTACTGTAGTTGTTTACATCCCTTCATTTCACCACAAACAAGAAGACATTTCTCCACAGTTCTAACAGAAACCTGGGGAGAGGGGTACATGTAATGTATTGCTTGTAGTTCCCAAGAGCCATTCAGCTTATAGCAATTTATTACTTCATGAATTCTGGCCATCTTAAAGTACTATTCAGTCAAGTTTAGTCAAAACTCGACATTCAACGACCCTTTAAGTTAAAAGCACCATTAGAGACCTACATACATTCAGCTTCCACTTAATAGGCTATGGTTTTATTAAAGAGTTACGATTACTTTGGGCCACTTTCATAGAATTGTACAGACACATCATTATTGCAAATGTTTGACAGTTGAATTGGCAATTTGAAAGTCATTATGGCTAATCCATGTGAACGTCAGTCACACAGCCGACAGCGTGATTTCCCCACCTTTTAAGTTACTGAAATAAATTCATCTTTGTTTTGGTTTGCTATCAAAAGACTGGAGGATTCATTTTTTTTAGCATCGAGTGGCTGTGGAATATCTCCCCCGTCATTTTAAAAAGCTGGACAGGGTAAACAAACGTATTCATTGACATAATGGTTGTGGAATCATTTTCTACAAGGAAGGCTCAAACAATGCACACGTATAAAATGAGAAACCGGCTCTGAAGTAGCTATAAATGTTGAATATGACGAGGATTTCTTTTTCTTTTTTTACCGATGTTCCTTTCTGCAGAGTGAAGTGAATAAGACCACTCAGGGTGGTGCCTGTGGGGTCATAGGGCATCTCTAGACATCATCGTCCACACTGGAAATGTCCGAAGAATTATAACCTCACGGCAGTGTTTGATGGACAGGCGAGGCTGGATTCTCCTCGTCGCGAAACACCAGTGCAGGTTGCACATTAAACCCAGTGACCATGCAATTTACTCTACGTCAATGAGAATAGATCTAAGTCACAAAAGAACATTCTCATTTGGATCATTTAAATGCGTCAATCTATTACTCTTTTGTAACAAAACACAACACAACAAGATACAGACTGACACTTTTACCTTTTTCAGAAACGCTTTTTACAGACCGTTAGAGAAAAGATAGCATTGAGTCTTCGGCCCAGCCTACCCGAAGTGATGCATTTGAACAACCAAAAAAAATAAAAATAATTATTGATAACAGCATTTTCAGTTTATATGTTGGCATGCTACAAACAATATATTTTAAAGAACAAAAAAAACATGAAATGTGTGGTTCTCGAATGTTTAGTAAATGCTGTAGGAAATGCTGTAGGAAATGCGTTTTCCGAGCTGTTCAATAAAAGAATTTGTGGAAATGCGCTGTGCCTGTTGATTTTCTAGAACAAAATGTACCTTTTATTAATGAAAGCTGCAAAGTGTTTCAGACCAGGCCACGAGGATCCATCTTGTTCGAGGCATTCCTCCCCTGTGTGAATATTTGATAGGGATAAAGATCTTACCGCACATCCCTCTGTCTCGGTGGGCATATATTTGAGGATAAAAGCCCACCATTTCTCGTCTCACTTCCTCAATACCCAAATGGTTTTGCAACACTCTCTGCTGTCCGCTATCACTTTGAGTTAAGGGCATATTTGGCCCCTCCACAACCTTCAAGTATTGAGGTTTGTACCTCCTAAAATGATCTTTACATCATCAGCAACTGTCATGGCATAGAATAGATGGGTAATGAGAAAGCAAGAATTCCTGTAATTAATCGTCTTGTTCTACAGTATGTGAGCTTAGGGTGCCCTCCCCGCTCGGCCTCTCTTCGTCTCACCGTATATTATTCATCATGGAGGACTCGTGCCCTGCTTCTCTGAACTATTTTTACTCTGAATGCCGTGCACATTAACTGAGAGCCCCAATCCCCCTGCTGCCCCACAAACAGTGAACCCCCTCCCCCCCCTCCTGCGCACACACACACACACAAACTGGATCATGAATTAAATCCTCCCCCCCTCACCCTGTTATCTCTCTTCTCTCACTACCCACTTCTGTTATGTCGCCGCTCCACTAACCCTGGCACTCTCCATTCTTCTCCTCGCTCTCATTTCTTTCAATCATTCTTATTAGTGTTCCCGTGGTACTGTGGTAACGCTCGCTACGCGTGTTCCCGCTCGAGTCGGTGGTACATCGTGCCTGAACTACCTGGAGGCTCAATTCAGTCACTCTCCCTGATCAATGAACTTCCAGTATTTCTGATCTAGTCGGTTTGGTCAAATAAAGGCCTAGCGGTTAGTAAGACAGTACTGACCACCATCTTGACACAGATGCTGACAACAGATTTACTTTTGTCATTTATAGCCATCCCATAAAAGTACTGTTATGTATAGTGTTGCACCGTATACCAATACTATAAAGGTATCACAATACCCTGCTTTTAGAAACTTTACAATACCCCATTTTTTTTAGTATTGAGTCGAAATTTCCGGTGTGTTTATGCAGCACAATAATGACATTTGAGAGAGTTTTCCCTCTTTTTAGGAAAAGTATCGAAATCAAAATTCATGACTTGGTATCGGTATCGAAAAACAAAATTTTGGTATCATGACACTAGTTACGTATTGTATTTTGTTAATGCAAATTCTTTGCCGTGCGCATCTGCTTTTTTATTATATGCTTCACAATATCTTGCTGCTTCACAAGGTGCATGCTGCCACCAGTATTTAAGAATATTATTTTATATGAAAGATTGCAGTGACATAATAGGGTCCTGGTTATTTTGAGAGTGGACTGGCTTGTTGTCCATGTTATGAAAGATAATAAAATAGAATTAGAATTAGTAAAGACTGCACATAGTTTAATGGCATTAGAACAAAAACAACTAAAATGTATGAGCTCAGATTCGGTTCACTGACAATAGGCTCAGGTCAGTCAGCACTCCATGTAACCTATTTAGTCAACTACTTTCGATTCCAAAATACAAACTTTGTTTCGCTTACGCCTTGTGTGTCAGGTCAAGATGTTCAGGACCTGAGGCATTGAATTAGCCCCGAACCAAAGTTTAAGTATCATCTACCTGAAAAGGCTGTTTTTCTCCAACCATATTAGCTAGTAGCTGAGATATGGTTCAGAGTTGGCACGCGTTTGGTTTTGTCTAAGCAAAGCATTATGCTATTATACTAATTCTTTTAGTACTACAAATTATTTTTGATCGTTAACATTTTTGGGTTAACCATCCTCTTGGGCTACCACTTTAAAGTCCTTAGGGGGTTGAACATCTTTAGTTTAAGTGCTCCTAGCCAGCACCTTTGAAAGCATTAGCTTTGTGTATTATTATTATCTTATTCTGTCTGTGATTTTTTACATATTTCCTCTTGATACAAAATTTTGAGCAGGACACAAGGGGATTGAGTTGTCACAAGGGGGAGGTAATTCCCCAACAGATTTCAAAATAAACTTTGTTTGTGTTGACATCTGTCCTAATTGTGAGGTTAGGTGTTCTAACTGGCCTTGTGATATGGCCCCTGAGATAATTAAAATAATAATTATTTTATTATTTTAATTATTATTTTAATTATTTTAATTATCTCAGGATAATCAGGATTCTATCACCAACAATATATTTTTGTAATGCTGGTTTCAACCACATGTCATATCAGGTGTAACTGGCCTGGACTGTGAGAGGGCTGGCCTTAAATGTTGGGAAAATCACAGTCAACTGACGACTTTCCTCACCCATTCAAGCAAATGCAAATGTAGCATCTTCTCTTTGAGGTTGTTCAGGGAAATGAGGGCATACAGTACCTCTCTTCCTCACCCTCCCTGTGTTTACTTGGTGACTAATGAGTCTACATTCATTTGTTTTTAATCAGTGCTCAGAGTCTCACTTGTTTATCTACAGGATACTGAGAATGCAGTGCACATGCTCACATACACACTCACACACGCAAACCAACAGCCCCACACATGGACATGCACACCCATGTCCATGGGTGTGCATGTCCATGTACATGTCCATGCACCAGTGGTCCTTTCAAACACAAGGGAAGCACAGATGTCTTAGATAGCTGAAAGTACCTGTTTTTGCTCCATGTCTTTTGAATTGAATCCATAGTGGGCATGGGTCTGCCTCTTTAATTCTGAGCTATCCTGATAAGTAAAATAATCAAAATTACCTCTAAAATCTGGTCTACAACATTAGCAGTATCTGCCATGTTGCAAAAGGAGATAAATTATGTTGCTAGTTATAATCACAAAACACACAAACAGAGTAATTACCAAAACTATATTTACAAATATATATATATTATTTTTATTTTTTTAGCTATGGCAAAAAGCAATAGTCGCAAAACTGTGTATGACTGTAACTGTTTCCAACAGACTCAATCTGTAAATTATTGTCTGTTTATTACGGGATCCACTCCCATTGAGAATTTTGCCAATCATCAAATAGAGAAGCCGGACATCTAGGTGGGACAAAAACGCATTAAAGAAAGCCTACTGTCCAATAAACATTGAGAGGTTTTTTCCTCCGTGAAAAGCTCTCATTGACTGCAATTAAAGCCCGGTGTCCAGGGGGAACCCAAAATTACATGCTAAAGGCCTGTTGTCCAAGCGTACTTGAATCTGACATAGGATCCCTTTAAAGCCCAGCTTCAATAGCTGTCTATAGGCTGTGCTTCCGTTGGTCTGGACCGGAGCCTGCTACGCTGTTCATGAACGCAGATAGGGATAAATGAATAAAGAGTGCGAGAAGGGATATAGTGCAGATGGTTATACACTTTGTAATGACTTAATAGCACTGTTGTCATGAGTAAAACACTTTGGTACACATATTTTTTATTAAATAGCAGGGGAAGCCGCGCTTCCCGTGTAGTCTTAGAGCAATCGCCACTGCTATGCACAGATAAATTAAAGGCACCAATTAAATGTAGAAGGGAAAAGGACAAACATTCTGTTACGCACAATGGGCCAAGAGAGAACTGTATCTACGAATGTCATCTCCGGTCTGGAAATGAGTGGACTTCATTACAATGTCTTTATAAACCTGCCAGATGTTTACTTACTAGTAAAGATTCCTATGACAAAAAATAACATCCCAAATAAAAACCACTTGTTGAAATGGCCATACCTCAAGGATGTCAACATTTCTACCATTGATGCAGATATAGACCTGTTGATAGGCACGAATGCTCCCAAAACAACAAAGCCCTGGCAAATTATAAATATCCAAGGAGAAGGCCCATATGCAGTGAAAACTATGCTAAGATTGTTAAGGTTGCGGTTCCGACCCAGAACACAGAGATACCACACAAGACACAGAATTACGATTTGAAGGGGATTTAATAATTGTCTATACTTAAAGAGATCGACGAAGGCTGGCTGGATAGCTCCAAGACTGGACCCAAGCTTTGGTTGGTTAAATACTAGACAGGCTGCTGCATTTTGGATTCGTTGAAAGGGTCTGGTAGCAGAGACCGGTAATCCAGCGTGTAGAGAGTTGCAGTGGTCTAGACGTGAGATTACTACAGCTTGGACTAGGACCTGTGCTGCTTCGTTGGTGAGGAAAGGCCTTATCCTTCTAATATTGTAGAGGGCAAATCTACAGGCTCGGGTCGTTGCGGTAATGTTGGCTGCACAGGACAGTTGATTGTCTAAGACAACTCTGAGGCTCTTTGCAGTAGGACAGGAGGTAGACTAGCTCCGTCTTTTCAAGGTTGAGCTTGAGGTGATGCGAAGACATCCAAGCACTGATGTCAGCGAGACAATTAGAGATTCTGGTTGATATCTGCGTATCAGATGGAAGAGAGGTAGAGTTGGCAGATAACATGGCAGTGAGATTAAAATCCAGCTAACAGCTAATGATCTTTAGCTCTTCAAAGCTAAACCCATACTACAGTAGTGTTGTCACAATACCAACGTATCACAGTACTCACAGTACTGAAATGATACTAATGATTTCATTAAAAAAGGGTTACTAATTTGACAATGTCTTTTATTTTCAACTGAAACTTTTGTGTAAATTGGCTGCTTCAGCGAAGCAGAGGCCACATTTGGATTGCACAATCTGCATACTGCATATCTGCATACTTGTTAACGCCTGATTTTTAGCAGCTTTCAAGTTACGGTAAAGTTAACGTTGCCAGTGTGAACGTTGCATTTGCAACGATGTTATCCACATTGGTAAGTTAGCTAAGTGTAATGATTTGTGTGAGCATCGTGGGGAGAGAGTAGGTGTGAGCCGAAAAAATTTCATGAGGGGAGGAGGTGGTGAGCAGATTCCCAAAGCTCGTTTAACATAACTGACACTCGATACGCTGTTGGACGAATTTACTTCAATAATTCAGCCGACTGCAACTAAAGTGGGTAGGTTAGCTCTGTAAGGCTAATATAAAATAAATAAACATTGTGTTAAATTGTTAGCACAAATACAGCTCAATGTCAATTCTGGCCTTTCTATTGGACAAGCAAAGTCGTAGTGTAAAATTATGCTTATAGACACTCTAACACTCAAGATGAATGGAGGTATATGATATTGTGTGCAGTTGGCTGATAAATGTCTGATCAATTAAATTGGGGAAATCATATTTCAGTGCCTTTAAGGACAATAGTAACAGATTTGTATTTCTTTGGATTGGGAATATGGCAGTGTAGGTGGGTAGATTTGTGGGTCATTTGCAAAAAATCACCTGGGTTGTTTAGTGTACATTGTTCTGCTAATAGTTACCAAGGAATCAGTCTCTAGAGCTGTGAGGTGGCATTTTATCATAAGGGTGGCTCAGTCTTAATTACATTGCACCCACACATGGTTATTTGTGCAAACACCCCTAGCCTGTAACAGCTTCTCATAAGAAAAGGTGATGGCCCTCGGGGCATATGTCATTTTCCTGTACACAGATTAGATCATGTGATTTCTTTAACTTTCACTCTTCTCTCTCTTCTCTCTCTTCTCTATCTGCCTATGCATAAACTTCTGCTCAACCTACTACATCCTTCACTCCCACTTTGTGTCCCCCACCCATAATGTAATTTATCTTCTATCTTTTCTCGTAATCACTTTGCATTAACTTACTTTTTTCTCAGTCGCTCATTTTGTTAATTTGTTCCATCACTTCTATCCAGCAATCCCCCCTAGCCATATGTATTCCCACCAACATCTTCCTCCCTAACCAGCCAGGGTCATGCCGGTTTGTGTGTTGCCGTGGGAACAGGTGACATACCACGAATCATCACAATAGCTACAGATCAATGGACTGCACGTCTGCCTTGTTAAAAAAGGCTTTCCCTGATTCCGAGACAGCGCGAAAATTTTCAAGCAATCGTACTGATACCGAAGCAATTGTTAACGCTGTGATAGCCCCACATTCTGTCGACGTAGCTCTAAAAGCACAAGAAGACATACCTTACTGGGGTGTTTCTACTGATGGGAGCAATCATGGTGCTGTGAAAGTATTCCCTCTTCTTATTCAGTGTTTTGATTGGAAGAATGGTGGCGTGCAATGTAAATTAGTCTAAATTAAAAACACTCCAAATGAGTCAGCTGATTAGATCGCGCAATACATCAAAGAAACACTGGAAAAGAAAGGGATTTTTTCAAAATGCATTGCGTTTACAGGTGACAACTGCAATACAATGTTTGGGGGAATCCGGCGTGATGAATAAGGGAAAGAACGTTTTCTCAAACTTAAAGAAATCATCGCAGAACAAGTCTTTAATCGGTGTGGGCAGCCCAGCACACGTCTTGAACAAATGTGTTCATTACGGGGCAGACACACTAGATGTCGATATTGAGAACATCATCTTCAAAATATATCAATACTTTCACATCTACACTGTGCGCACAGAGATTCTGAAGGAGTACTGTGAATTTGTTGATGTTGAATACAGGAGTCTCCTTTCTCACAGCAAGACGCGATGGCTGTCGTTATTCCCTGGTATTGAGAGGCTGCTACAGATGTTCCCAGCCTTTCAAAGCATTATTTTTGTCACAGGAAAAAAACACCCTCCTTGATCAAGAAGTTTTTTGAAGATGTCACGATCAGCGTGCACGGGCTCATGCACGCTACATGCCTCTCCTCTTGGCGACACACCTGTAGGGGATTAGCCC
>JAODLI010046363.1:0-17084 GCA_027575585.1 Percopsis omiscomaycus
CCATGTAATAGAACAATGTAATTGTAAGTCGCTTTGGATAAAAGCGTCTGCTAAATGCTGTAACTGTAACTGTATATCTGACCGCCAACACTTGTCTATGCTATTCATTTTGTCCCATATGAAGACACGTGGTTTGACCACGGTCTGAAGCCCATTTGTCTATAAGCTAAAGCCTGATATTGCCCCAAATTTAGGAAGTGGAGTACATTAATAGTATTCATATAAATATGAGCTGCTTAAAGATAGAAATACTACCATCAAGAGCTTTTAATTGTGTCTAAACACCAAAGGATATATGACTAATGTTGGAAGTACTTCCTCTCAACCAGAAGATGAAATGCTGGTCAACTATTACGCATATTTACACTACATATGGAAATACCCTGCCCAAACTGAAATGTTTTAAAATACTAGATCTATAGACCAACTTAAATAGCGCCCAAATGGCAACATGTTGTATGCGTTTGTTTATTTCGCACTTGACGTCAGATGAATTTACTCAAATAATTAGTCTAGTCGATTAGTAAAAAGATGAAAATGCACCTCCCTAATTAATAATAATTAGTTATTGACTTATCCTGCTGCCAAACCTAAAAACAGCAAACAACAGATTTGTTTCCTATGAAGCCACTTGTATAACAATACAGATATAAAACCACACTGAGAAAAACATTTTGTGACTCGTTTATTTTGGTTTGTTTATTTTGGTTTGTAGGTTCACTCTCTGCCCAACCTTGCCCGGTGCATGGTCCAGAGGGCACAAGATGCATAGATTAGTCAACTTGATAGCACAGTGGTTCCCAAAGTGGGGGTCGGGAGATACCGGGGGGAGGGTCGCGAGATCATGTCAATCATTCAAATTTCCATCAATCAAATAAAATTTTAAACCTATTAAGAAATAGCATGTTTTATCCATAATTTTTACAAGATAAAAATAGTAGTTAAATTTAAAATAAAACCATGCAGATAAAAAATGTCCTCAGCCTTTTCTTTGTCCCTTTGTGACCCCTGAGGTCGGGGATAGTGGGGGTCGCAAGTCTCTGGCACCGTTATTTTGGGGGTCGGGGGCTGAAAGGTTTGGGAACCCCTGTGATAGCACACAGCCATGCCTTGCCACAACATAGTCCCGAGGCCTCGGTTAGGTAGTGGGCATGTGGCAATAAAAGCTCAATAGGCAGGACTACAACTTGCTTTGGTCCGACAATGAGCACAAATGGGCACAAATGGGCACAAGTGTGCCCACTGTGCGTTCTCTCTGCACCAGGGGTAGAGTCAGGCACAGAACAATGCGAGGGCTGGCGGCGGCATGACAAGAGAGCTGTTGCTGTGCCGAGGTCTTGAGCCTGGAGAAGCTGAACAATCTCCTGCAACCCTGGTTCTTCTGGGATTTCTGCCTAACCTCTGTCCTTTTGGAGGTCGGAGATGGTCTTCTCCATTTGTCATTCGGGGGCCCAGAGACCTTCCCAGCTCTCCAGCTCGGCTTGCTGGAGCTTCATCTGAAGGTCATTAGAAGACCTTTCAGCTCCCCGTTTCACCTGTTCTGCCTGGAACTCTTGAGCAGGGGCATCCAGGTCTTTAATATGCAGCTGCATGCCTTTAGTCGTCTCCTTGCTGCTCTTAGTGGAGGCCTCCTTCTCTCCAGGAGAGCCTCTCTCTATGCTGAGCCCAGCCAGAGGAACTCTCAGTTGTCCTGAGTACTCCATGCTACTGTGATGTCACCAGTGTCCTATGGTCAACCAAATTGATGCAAGCTGCTAGACTCTGAGACGCCCTGCCTGCAGAGATAAGGCTAGTAAAACCAGCAACATCTTTTAAATCACTTAAAACCCACTTTTGCTAACTAGCATTTGTTACTAGCATGTCTTAGATTTGTCATCTTTTATTGTCTTATCTATTTTAATTATTCTTGTATTTACATACAGTAGTAGCTATTTTATCGCCATTCTATTGAGCTCTTATATTTTCTTACCGTTACTTTATGCATTAGTCTTTTTATTATCTTATTGTATGTAAAGCACTTTATGTTGCAGGGTTTAGCTAAAGTTAAGGTCCAATAGTACACTACTTATTATGAATTATTGTGCATTTTATAAACTCTGACAGACACATGAGGGTAAACATTACTTGCACTTATCTTGGATTTTTATATCTGCTCCTATTTCCCGTCACTCTTTCACTTCTATTCATGAATATTATGGCAACATGTTTCTATGTGCTCTTTATTTCATTGTATTTATTTTATTACTAAACTGCTGTATCCTTGAGTTGTTATTACATTTTTATCTGATACATAGATATGTGGTTCACCTTTGTTTCCTCAGCGATATCTGCTGAGCCATGTTTAAAGCTGGAAGGGGAAAGGATCTGGAATTGGGTTTAACTACTTCTCTTTCTATTCATGTATAAATTCTTTTGAATAAGAATAAACTGAGGAAAAAATGTCTAGTTTTATTAAATCCCCAACAATTTGGAACACTACAGAAAAGAAAACTAAAGAACATGGTCCGCTGAATCCGTGGAATCTGTTGTTTTCAACAACTGAAAAAGGGCGCATATCCAGTGCCGTGGAAACCCAGATTGCCTTGGTAATTGCTCGAGCGCGGTCCGAGTTAGCTTGCTGCTTCATTTTAAAAGACATTGGGAAGAGTTACACGATGGCAAGCAGACAAAGCAAGGCTAACGCCCTGGAGGCTTTGGGAATGCTACAGAACTGGGACTGAAACGGTCCGCTGTGGGTTCAGACCTTTATATATACATATATATACAGTCTATGGTTCAGACGCCGAGGCAGACAGTGACCGAACAACTGTCCGAGCACCGCGCTAACAGCTATATGTGACGCAGACAGAAGCGACACATGCAAGCAGGCGAGGTAGAGGGAAGAAACTGAGGGAAAACTCTGTGTGTTCAAACTATACCACGATCTTGGCAGGAAAAGCAATGCATGGCAAAATGTCAGCAGTCAGATGGGGCTCAGCTCTCGGACCAAGTTGAATTCCCATTTTGCATAGCGTGACATCAAACTCTCCTTGAGCGCCGTTTTTTCCGTTGCCATCTGATCTGAATGGCAATGTAGCGTCCTTGTTGCCTATAAACATGGTGAATATCTAACTTGCCCACTTTGTGATAATGCATACCTGCGCTGCACCTCTGCGCCCTACCTCGCGGTGAGCGAAGAGCACATTTCTTATCATGCGAGGGCCTCGCTATGTTTTGTAAATAAACTTATGATATTGTTTCACATCGTTTAGTTTGAGAATACAAATGGGAAGGCAATAGGCTCGTTGCCCCAACACCCGCAAACCAACTTGACACGAGACCCTGAACATTTGTATCGCCATTTTGGTTCTCGTTAGCAATTATTGTTTTACTGGAATTAGCCAAAAAATGTGCTTACCTGTATCGCTATCCTGGTCTTCCTCCTCTTTGTCACTGTCGTCCACCTGCATATCACCTCTGAGCATTGTGATCTATAGAAGGGGACGGTTTTTGCACGTCATTCTTATAAATCCCTGGTTTGGATTGTTGCAGAAAATAACAGAAGCTTATGATGAGCTTAAATATCACTTAAATGTCACTTAAATATCTTATGAGAATCTTTATCAGTGAGCTACACTTGGAAAGAAAACAAAAAATCTCTAACCTACCTAAACATAATCACACCCAGAGACAAGGGATATCGTGGTGTCAGCTAGATGCAAAATAGTGTTTGAATTACAAACAATACTTTTTATAGTCTCTATTTACAGAAATATTAAAAGAAAGTTTCAAGTTTGAGGCTTAACAACAAGCAGAGCCTTAACCAGAATTTTGGCAAAACAAGAACTTCTTTTGATTTTTTTTAATCAGATTCAATGACACATGACTATAACTGTGCTTCCCCAGAGGGTGAATAGTTAAAAGCAGAGTTTCCCTTTAAGAGCCTAATATATCATACAAGGTGATTTTAGGGCACATTTGTTCAAAATGTAATATATTTAATAAGTATATACTGTATATACACTTTAGTGCCTACTGTTGATCAATATGATCTACTGATCCATGACATAACATGTTACGTCACACTGGTCTCCCATTACCTGTTTGAGAACACTGTGGTCGCCCATCTTGTCTCTGAGAACCATGACGGTGTCCTCCGGGCCTCCCGAGACGCGCTGCGTGGTGAGGATCAGGGAGTCCGTCCCAGGACAGAATCTCAGAACAGTGGAGCTGTCGGACCACACACACACAACAGGACACGCTGCTGGAACCGGTGGGCTGTTGAGAATGGGTAAGATGGGACTACAGTTAACGTAATGGGACAAACGGTCATCACCTCTTGAAACCAGCTCCACCTTCAATAGTCAATATTACAGGATGTAATCATCCTGCTACATCCTGCTTCCAAAAACATCCTGCATGTTTTATCGGTCGTAGGGGGTCAACAATATTTTCAACTGAACAAAGGTCTCAAAACTCCCAGGGGACAGATGTGACCACTGGTGTAGTAGTATTAGTATTTTTGTGCACTGTAGTCCACACCCCCTTAGAAAAGACAGTAAGTGACCCTGGGTAGTTCAAGTTTGAGACTCTTCAAAACAGATAATAAGAACCTCTTGAACAAATTGACTTACGTCGCTAGAATCCTGAACATGGCGTGTTCTCTGCATATCTGAGCCAGCTGTAAAGGTGTGTTTCCGTCCTGATTGGGCAGAGTCAATGCCCTTTGACCCCTTGGTTGGTGAATTAGGAATTGGGCGAGATGGAGCAAATCCAAGCGCACCGCAAGGTGTAGGAGTGTCTCTTTGGGATGGAGCTCAGAAACTACAGAGAGAGGGGGGATTAAAACCCAAACATAAAGCGGATTTTGAATGAAAATCAAATAATTATGAATAAAACCCACCTTTATTTTCCCTTTCTTATTTCTACTAAAAGAAACTAGCTAACATTATTAACTGCAGCGTGTGTGAACGAAGAGGCTTTAGGCTTTAGGAAAGTATGATAATCTATAGGCATTATCAAGACTGCATGTTAGTAAGGGTATTCATGCTAACTGACGCCACCGTAACTCACCTCTGTGCTACTGAACAGGTCCTCTACGATACACGAGCAGAATGTACAGTACTAGCACACCGCGTAGCTGATGGAATTGGGAATGTGGATTGTGGGGTTATGCAAGGTTCACATAATCAATCTTGCTGTAGAAACTAGTTCGATGTTACCCGAGGTAACGTACCCTCGTGCCTTGTGCGCATTAGGTATGATAAATCATACTGACATAAGCTATTCTCTGAGAGCAAATAATATCATTAGGAGTGGGTGGTTTCATCCCATTTTGTGAACTACTATAATGCAGTGCCACAGAGAGGACAAAAAGAGACAAAACATAGCAGCTCCAGCTACTACTAACGATCATAGATTATGGATCAGTATCTGCCACAGATGCCTGGTTATGTAAGCATACAATGAAATACATTTTAACTGGAGAGAAAAGTTATGATACTTTCAAAATGTAATGTAACATACCGTGTCGAAACCGGAATATACAGACTACACATACGTCTAATCTAATGTCGTTGGAGGTCTGGGATAACTTGAAATGCCAAATCAGCTCTAAAATGCCACTGTTATCCGTGACCCAGTTGTGACAGAATAATAAGCAAAGATGTCTTTAGTTCAGTTAAAGTTCACCACACAAGAATTTCAAGTGTCTAGTTAGAAAGATAGGCCTGCAGCTAATTTGCCTTTGAGCATCAACCTTGATTTGCATAGTGAGGCAAATACGATGTCAAAGCGTTGCTATCTGGTCGTGCTGACAATATGCAACCTTTGAAACCGGACGGATAAACATTCAAAAGCATTATTGACTAAGAACAATCTACTTCTATAAACAGCTGGGGTTTACCTCTGGGAAATTGGTTTAGTAAGTAAAGGCAAGGGATATTGTTTAACTATTGTAATATAATGATTATTTGTGAGCATATTAACATTACATTCATAAACTACAACCAAGAAAAACAAAGAAACTGTTTTTACTAGAAATAGTCTACTCTCATTTTTTTGTAAGGCCTTTATGATACTATTGCAATAGGTAGCCAATTCTTCAATGTCTGTTAGAAAATAGAGTAAACAACAAATTAGCATTAATTTTGGTGTTATTAACACTTGCTATTGTAAAAACCAAACCTAGTTTAAAAGCTAGTTCTCTGTTCCAACCTATCAATGCTTTTTTAATTTCAACAAATCCTGTTCCTCCTGAATTCATGTCCATTACTTGGACATGAAATCCCATATTATTAATATCTGCACTTTGAGAAAAAGCATTAGGGCCACATAGCAGAGGCTATTTCACCTAAAAAGTACACTTACTAATGAATCGCATAGTACAAAATCTGTGCCACCCTCTGTTTGTGGAAAAGAGGGTAGGTGTGTAGCACAGAGATTGTGGGAATCATGTTGATAGAGACAGATTGTTCTTAAGCACACTGCTCTGAGGTCTCTAAGAGCAGCCTAATCTGACTGTTGAAAGCTAATGGCAGTAATTGGCCCTTCTCTAAAAACACACCAGCCCCGGCCGACTGGCTGCTTTTACAATCTATCATGTGACGGACGAGTGGTTCAGGGTGGATTGCATGTCTATCTAGAACCTACTCAAACCCACTGGTACTTCAGGTACTGTACTTTAGACCAAGTTAAAAGGGGCTTATCTGCATTTCTAATGAGAATTTCTATATAATCGATATTATAAATATTATTTCTATATAATGTCACAATGGCCATTGGGCCAGAAGTAGTCTGTGTTTATGGAGCATCAGGATGCATCATGACTATGCAAGATCTGTGAGGAAATAGGTCATTGGGCTTATCAACAGGGCATCTCCAGTCAGTGCTGTTTCATTGAATATGTCCATGGCGTTATAGAAGGTAACTTTTAACCACATAGGCACACTTTACTTTCCACATAGATGTAAATGTAAAGTGGCGACAAAACTCTGCCACCCTTAGTTCACCACCTCACTGCCGGTGACTCATTATCAGTGAGCTAATAGCTTTTCTGAACTTTGAAACGCCAGAAGGTTCTACCTGATGACCAAATACTTTGGTCAATAAATGGTTCTCTTTTTTCACAAGCTTCATCTTTGGCCTGCGTCAATTCCTGACAACCCAGTCAAAGTTTATAGAAATCCAGGCATACTAGTACCAAACCTCCATAAAATAATATTTTCAAAGCTTTTTCCATAATAATTTTGTGGAAATTAATTTTATTTACACGTTATTATACACAATAATTGATCGTGTCTGAATGTCTTAACTAAAGAATTATCTGTGTCATAATTCATAAAATAATTTCCCCACAATAATGACTTTGTTGTAAGGGTACTGTGGGTGTGGAAGCCCATGTTAAACACTGGCTAGCAGCCCAATTTGTCTTCCTTCTATGCCTCACCCAGTGGCCTTACTTCCATTGCCAGCCAAGTTCAATAGTAAACACCAGCACAATAGGCCAGACAGCACTAAGCTGACGGTGTTGTAGAATGTTTTTTTTCCCTATTAACATGTTTGCTAGTTCATCAAGTTTACCTCGAAAAGCTGCTTTACAGCTTCTTCCTGGCCGTCCACTGGCTTTTGTTCAGACTTTCATTTACGTGATTATGTATTGTTGGACTGGGATGTGAGAGGGCAGACTGGATGACACTGCACTATTTCCCCTCTAGGGATACTAGAGGGGATAGAAATGTCCAGCTAGTTCAGTGACTCTCAAACCTGTGACCCTTCAAACTGGTCTTCTTTTTAGGGGTTAGCTTATGTCAATAGCATAACACAACATAATAGCATAAGAATATGTATACATAGAATATGTACAGTATGCCAACAAGCAACTATGAACTGCATTCAAAAAAGCTACGCATTTCATTTTTGCAAGAAATCTTGAATTCATTCCACAACCCCCCCTGGAAGCATCTTGTGACCCACTGTTTGAGAAACACTGAAGAAATCTCATCTGCACCTTCTTCTGCACCTTCTTCTTTTAATAATAAAGTAAAATCATTTGTACCATGCTGTCATTAAATGATATCATCCCAACTAGTGTGTTGGAACAGTTACCTTCACTGAGGCTCTTCCCCGGGGTTCTCCACTGCTCAGGGTAATCCATGTTAGCCATGGCCTTTGTGATCTTCTCATCCAGCTCCCTGAGGGCAGCTTCGTCCTCAGGAGCATCCCTGTCATCATCATCATCATCATCATTCTCCTCCTCCTCCTCCCCAGGAGAGGGTTCCTCATCCCGGCCTCCCCGCCGCGTGGGAAGGCTCTTCAGGACCTCCAGGTAGCTCTGGGGGCTAAGATGCTCCCTGTGGACACTGAGGTATTCTGCGACCTCCTGGGCCACGTCGCGGACATATCGCAGAGAAGCGCTACCCCCGCAGGGCTTGACCCCCTCCTCGGTGTACAGGCAGGGCGTGACAGAGACCACCTCCGGGATATCATGACCTGTGGAGGTCAAGGCAGGCTTTTACTGTGTTGTGTTGCATACTTAAAAAGGTGGAGTTTGGGATGATCTTCTGGTGCCTCCATAAGAGAGGACGAACCTGGAACTGTGAAGCAGAGAGACGGGCCTTCGCTTCTCTTTGCCGCGGTTACATGCGTCAGCGTTGAACCTTCTACAAACACATAAAGCTCGGCTTCCTCAGGCTCTAAGACTGTGTCCTGAAACACTGCCATGACCTCCACTTGTCCCTGGAATGACAAACATGGTACATTGTTTGTAGTACAACTAGAGCAATTAACCAGCAATAAATCAGCCAACGCATTACAAATGCAGAAACACACTTGACATATAGTCAACTCCCTGTGACTAAACTGCGGAGTTTAGACATGTTTAGACAGGGGGCAAAGCAAATTTGTATTTTGCCTTGCAATGAACTTAATTATTAGTATTCCCAGATATTCTCTGATGTTTTTTCCACTTCCTCTTCTCAATTACCTCGTCTCTGTTAAGGATTTGATTTGCCTCCATAAAAGCAGAAAGCAATTGAGAAGTTTGGAATAGAAATTATAGCTCCAACGGTGTTCGTGCCAATGTTGTACATATAGCCCAGTACTTGGAACACTACCTCTGCGTGACCAATCACTGCAAGTGGCATGCCGCTATGTTGGAAAAAGACAATGTGAGATTCCAGCTCTTTCAAAAAGGGAAATGCCCCTTTTCTCATCTACCCTATTCGGTAGATGAGAACAGAATGCACAGTAGCCTACATGAAACAACAAAACATACTATTGTATCGCAGAAGTATTTTTTCCAATTTATCAATTATTATTCCAGTTCATAAATTAGCAAACCATATTTCAAAATATGACGATGGATACAACACATAAATCTAACTTTTCTTTTTGTACTCAAGGAAGAGGTATTGGATCAGAACCAAAGCTAAATAAATGGGGAGCAGAAAAGATGAAGAATTACTGCATTTAGGAAAGTCTTAGAGTATTTATGTTTTCATAATTGATTTTTAGTGATATACAATAATTACTTAACAAATATTAGTGGTCTTGGATTTGCCAAATTAACATCCAGGAATCCAGCCATCCATACAGTACATCGGTTCTGTGGCATTGGTACCGTTTGGTTTTAGAATCACCATTACCTCACCATCAGCCATTACCTCTTGAGGTGACATCATCGCTAACAAGAAATCAATTACAGAAGCCATTACAGAATTACAGGCGCGCCCATTGTAACAACTAATATTCAATCGTTGTGCGGCAACCCCAGCTGATCCTAAAATGGGTCTGTGAGGCTTCAGGGTAAAGTCGGTAGGCCGGGTGGGACGCGGAGAGACGTCAGCCTGAGTTGATGTATGGCGTTCCCTCTACAGGCGTTCTCATGACTGAGTGACCACGACACAACCTGATCTGGTCACTCACTATCAAATTATTTAACACTAGTCAGGCTCAGCTAACTTCTCCCATGTGAAAGGTGTCAAGGTAAGGCCATTGTGTCAATTATGCATCGTGAACACAGGGAGCCTGAAAAAACAGACCAACTATAGCGTCACACTATTTATAGATAGTGTTATTACTACATCACTCTCTGTGTTAGATTACATAGATAAATAGGAGTGGGTGAAATTAACAAAAACCACAGGAGTGACAGACATCTTTCAGAGTTTAGTGTGTAGATAAGTGTGAAGCAGAATTTCACCATGATAATTAATTTAATTTGTTCAAAAAGCCTGCAGTGTACTGGCAGCCTAATTGTTATCGTCATATACTCAGATATTTCTTGTTTGCAGTATTATTGCGAACAACAATTATTGCCCACACCTATTGGTTTCCTAGAAACAGCCATCAGCTCCTTGCTACGGTCCCCTGAGTGCATCTCACAGCTGACGTCAGGGCAGATACATCAACAACAGCTTGAATAACACACACTTCTGTTCCTAAGCCTTACTGGGATAACCTGACTCTTTGAAGAGTGAATAATAACTTTGGACGATTGCAATTATTGACCGTTTTGAGGAAATGATAACTGTCGAGTAATGTGGTGCAGTTCAACTGTTGACATATGTACTAAATGTAAGTCGCTTGGGATAAAAGCGTCAGCTAAATGCCGTAAATGTAAATGTAAATGTAAACCTTCCACTCTTCATACATGCGGCTACATTCAGGAACATTTCCGTCTTGCGCCTTCTCACACATGCCATGACAATGCCGGTGTTCTGTCCACCTGTCCTACCTTGTCAAATTTTCCGACCTACGGAGCCCCTAAAGCCCCGAAAGGACTTTAAGGAAGCTGTTTTTGATTGACCCGATGCGGCAGCACACTGAGACTGAAGGTCTCCCAAAAAAGTCTAAAGGCCCCGATATACCTGCTTTTTAACCATGAGTACAAGTAGACAAGTGGCAGCGACGGGAACGGCATTGTTCACATACAGGTACTGTAGCAGCCGTGATTTTTAAAAGACACATCTGCTATAACCTTCATTCATGAAATAATACCGTTCTTGTGGATACATGACTCTGGTTACAAGCTTCATCAAAACGTCACACCCCTGTTTCACCAGGCCGGCTGTCTCTTTTAGAGACATCGTTCTGGCAGTGTGACTACCTGCCGGCTCAAACTGCGAGGCAGAATGAAGACGCAATATTCCCGCCTTTGTAAAATATAGCTTTACATTCTTGAAAAAAAAAAACAGCTAGTTTGCAAACGAAAAACTTGTATAGCTTGTATTGCTGTTATCAAATCACCGTAACCGCAAGGCAACCGTAAAAGCGTTGCAGGAACTTGGGATTGTTTTGCTCGCTCCACGTAAACATTTCTTACGTCAGACGGACATAACCTTTTAACGTGCTTAGCCCTGTAATGCATACTGCATGCATCAGTAGGCTAGTTACTGACTAGCCTATAGGCTACACATATATTACTTAAAAGGAGGACTGAAAATTATGAAGTGTATAGTGTAATTATGAATGTATACTCAAATAAATAAAAAGGTAAAATATTGCCAAACTGCTTGCTATAAGAACAACATGAAAGAGCATTAAATATTACTTATGAAGGGCTTGTATTAACACACTATAGCTTTACACACTGTGGACTCTACTGGAGATTCGTCGAGGCGGGAAGCAACTTGCCTAATCCGCTTACTGAAATGTAAGATAAAGACTTCCATTACTGGGTCTTATATGACTTAATGGTTTGACTTGGATGAATAATCACCTGTAAACGTAGAAGACAGACTGGCCAAGTGTACAAGAAGGGCTTTTAGAGATTGTTGATCTCATGTGACTTTATAAGCTTTCATTTTTATCAGGTGTTCAAGGTATTCCTTGATGAACACGTTTATTAGCTCTAATTCCATACAAATATAAGCAACCGTAAAAAAAAAATTATGCATGTTATATTAAAACATAATAAAAGTTGATTAAAAAAATAATACAAATAATAAAATAAAAAATTATAATATAAAAAAACAAAACAAAGATAATCTCAAAACTCGAATGTCATCCCTTTGAGCTCTAATGGGAATATTTCCATATGAGAAAGACCCATACAAATGACATGTATGGTGCTCCGTGTCACAGCAGAGCCCTGAGAGTGGCAGCAGGTGCTCTTTCCTCTCATGCTCGGCTAAGTCACATACCTCCGATTTAATCCGGCGCACTAACGAGACACTAATAACCAGCCTGCGTGTCACAACGCCATCACATGGAAACGGCAGTGTTTCCTTTCAAAGGCTAGCGATACAAAGCGTGAGGATTCTCTCTTGGGCATTGTTAGCCGGGAGGGGCACTCCCTGATTCGTGCGTCCCGACTTGACCTTGTGACTCAAACCGGCGTTACAAAAACATTGTTTTGGTTTTGGAGCTCGTCGCCCGCTGCACCTCCCCCACCCGAGTGCCCGAGAAGCTTCATTCATCTCTACTCCTTCCCCCCCCACAGAGCCATAGGCCCCTGCGTTCTCCTACCCCCTCCCTCTGCAGCTTGTGTTTCAAACATAAACAGTGAGCTGAGGCTGAACACGGAGTTCTCCTTAAATGTCGACATTTTAGTAGTGCGCTATCTTCAAGTTCAACCGTACACCTCTATACTTGCATTGCTGCTTATCTAACAATAAAAGCCTGCCAGGGCTTTTCTCTATCACACAGAGATTTGATTCATATCACATAGAGAGCACTCAATAGGAAAACACATGCACACACATGCACACTACATGCACACTACATGGAAGAAAACTAGTTACTGGAGCTGAACAAAGGTGTGAGAGTGCTGAGGACATCCTAACAGATGCAATGAAGACATTAATGTGAAGGGAGTGGCCTATTTATTTATTTTTCAAGCTCACTTTGAAACAAAAGCGCAGATTCTTTGTGCGCCTGCACACCTCACCCTGCCAGCAGCTTGGGAAGACAGCCCTGGGAGACCAACGTTTTTCTCACACACCTGGGCAAACAAAGACATGCCACAAACACAGCCACACGTGCACTCACACACAAACACACTCTCTCGCAGAGACAGCCATGCGTGAATGCACGCACACACCCTATGGCACACACCTATACGGTCACAGAAACACATGCGTGCGTGCGTGCGTGCGTGCGTGCGTGCGTGTGTGCGTGCGTGTGTGTGTGTGTGTGTGCCTCACACAAGCGCAAGTCCCTCTCTGAACACTCGCTCATAATCTTCCACAGGAAGCCAGTAAAAAAACCTTGGCACATACGACCTGGCCCACCGTTCAATGCAGCCAATTCTTCATTCATTGATCTGACCTAGTGGTTTGTGGTGCAGGCCAGACTGTGCCGTCTGCACAGAGGGCCACCTTGAAAACAATAACAGGCACGTTGCCATAACACCCTTTACATCACGGCAGTATACATCACCCGGCCCGCACAAAGCCAAGCATTGAAATGTGGGTCTCATTCACGGGGTGAGGGTAGTTTCAAGGGTGGGGAACCCACTTCCCCTTCAAAAGAGAGGTGGTCTGTAATGCTATGCCTCTAACAGCCTTATAACACCTTACATGCAGTCGTTTTTTAACAGTCCAGCCCATCTAATTCAGCTAACGCAAGCTGCAGCCTACTAAATGTGGTGACACAGCAAAACAAACCAGAAAATCTGGCAATGATTCAGCAACTAGCCCACCCAGGTTACTGGGGGGGGGGGGGGGGGTTGGGGCTACGGCGCTAACTTTGTAAAAAAAAAAAAACAATGTACTAACCCACCCTGCACTCAAATATTTTGCCAACAGAAAATCTCTATAAACCTAATAAAGGGGAATTTTATTGAACGTTACAAAGCAAATAAACCATAGGTTTATAGTGTCTCTACATGGGCTTTGTCTGTTGGTGAATAGGCTGGCTAAGGCCAGGCCCCAGGGATCGAAACCTTGTTGGTTTGGGTTTCACCTGCAGCCCTGACACAAGGCCTGTCAACCACTGGAACTGAGAGGGGAAAGGAACCGACGGGGGAAAGTTGTAAGGGGAATTCGGGAAAAAAAAGGAAAGAGAGGTCTAAAACTAGGAGAGTTCATAGGAAGACCATTAAGTTCATTAATACACAATAACTGCACAAAATAAACCAGCAACTAAAAGACTATACTTATCTAAGGACACTAAATGTGTATTTACTTACATATAGAGGTACTTCTCTTCTGCTCAGCTCCATGTTCTTAGACATCAAATGACACCTTAGAAAGGAAGATTTTTAGATTACCAAAGTGTTTTAATATCACTAATACATGAGCCTAGATATGTACAACAGTATCTTGAGTTTAATCTGTCAATAGTCTGTTTCAAGTTATCTCCACCTACAGCAGATAGCCGTGAGGCATCTCCTGTGTTTGAATACAAGCTACTCATAGCTATTTCACACTCGTTAAGTGCCATTAGCATCGTTCTCGGCTGGATTTGAGGTCCATACATTTAACCCTCGCTGTCTCCCTCTTTAAACAGAGGCAGGACTGACTGCGTAACTTTAGCCACCTACATGCACCTAATCCACACCGACTTCACTCTCAACTGCGGTGTCAGCTCCACAGGCTGGGCTTTGTCTAGACGTGGAGGAGAGAGAGAGCGGGTGCCACTCAGACATGCAACAACAAGGGTTTGATGCCGTATACTGATCGTTACAAACATACATCCAGGTTCATATTTCCCCAATGTTTTCAAACATTTACCATTTGCTCATAACATCTAACCGCACTTCTTTCATGTCTAAAAAGACATACACGATGTATATACACATGGTGTTTTATATACATACATACATACATACATACATACACACTTACACAACCAACCATTAACAATAAGATTTTAAAATCTTAATCTTGCAGACGCAAAAAGACCTCTTGGGAGTTGGGACCGCTTGGTGTGTGTGTGTGTGTGTGTGTTGGGGGGGGGGGGGGGGGGTGTTGACCCCCACTTGGGGATGCAATGATCTAGACCAAAGCTTCAGAACATGGTTGGCCCATATCACAGTGAAAATCCCACATCTTATAACGACAGCAACCAAAATTGTGGGTCAACGTCTTATAGCTGTGTATGATATCCTGAGTGTTGGCCTGAGGGTCTTACTAACAATAATATCAAGTCATTTTCTCCTTCTATAAGTGTTGTATCTGAGGACAGCCTCAATGGAAAAGTGCAGAGCCAAAGGCTTGGGCGTACATCTCAGTTTTCATCATCCTCATGCCATGGGTTTAAACCATTGTACTGTAACTTGGGTCTGTAGTGTCGTATCCTACAATAAACTTTGGCGTAATGCGGTGATATGCCGTACTACTATCCCTGCTAGGTCAACACTAGTCTTTCCGTGTAAATACATAACTGTAAACATGAGAATGGAGGATTCAATTACCAAATATTTATTATTATTATGGACCGGCAGTCTTGACACATGGACTATAGCTAAGTGTAAGTGGCAACTAAATATGACTACTTCATGTATTTCCATACAAAAGATTGTATATATGTACCAGGGATAAACCCTGTAACCTGTGTTTCAAAGTGCTTTAGTACCGATTCAAAATGAGACGAAGACTTCGAAGATGAAGAGGATAAGAAAGTTATTTTCTCTTATTGGTCTAGAGACACTTCCTGTAGTTAAGCCACCTGAGGCAAAACCTGTTTAACAGTTAAATTGATATAACTGAAACAATAGTTATCTCTTTGGGAAAATAATCCGCAGATAAATTCCAGTTCAGCCCAGGTCTCGAGTCTATAGTGAAGTAGAGTGACAAGCTTGACAAGGCAATGTACAGTATGTTATATATCTGACCTGACTTCCAGCCATATACGCAAGGACAGTGAGAAAACAGTTTACTCTGCATCCATTTTTTTGTGTGTATTTGTACAGCACAAATTGTAGTCATTGTGTCAAAAAAGTATGGGAAACTGACTGCGAGCTCTATGACACATACCAAAATATTTTAGATGCCACTATTTGTACGAGATGTTCCTATTTGGATGTTGCAGTCATGCATACTAAAAAAATAATTATACATTAGATGACAGGTGGAACTGTAGTAGTGACCTACCTCTTTTGATACTACGTTTCTTTCTCACAGTGTTGTCAAGACCAACTGACAAATCTAGACAATAGACTCTTCAATCTTCATAAGATGCTAAATGGAATGATGAGAATCCATTTTAGCTGCCAAAACCACCACAATATGACAGCTCAGTCTTTAGATATGGACAAACTCTTATCAGGTCTGTTTTATGATCTTACATAGGCTATAAGATGCCTTGACTACCACAACCGGACTGCTATTTTCCTATTGTATTCACACGGTCACCAAATAACGCCCTGGGAAATGACCTTGTTTCAAACCAGGCTATCTAGGATATGATAATAGTCAGTGTAGATAACTAGTTATCAGCATTGGTCCCAGTCTTAAACACTGAACCATTTTTCGGTGTTAGTAAACAAATTGCCCGTGTTGTAATTGTAATTAGGAAATGTAAACATTCGCGTAATTTACATTTTCAATTTTGCAAGAAAGTCCAATTGCAATTGTTGATAGTCTTTTCTAAAGAGAGGAGGGGTTTCAAATGGACAAAAGCATGACTGCCAACAAGTCTAATAGTGTTTACATTACGACTTGAAGCCACGCAATCAGTAACTGCACGGCACTCAGGCTCTCATTCGCTCACACGCAAAACAAGTGAACGCTAAGTTCTACACAAGTAGACTATGTTTTAAACATTTCTCTTTTTTATTGCATCGGTTTCAACAGTAGGATATACAATACAGTTGAACCTACACACTATTGCCTCATGATTCTGGTTGACATGAGCCTACCTGCCCGCGTTCTTTCTTCGAGCTGTCGCCAATGAAGTTGCGAGTGTTTTTCCCTAAACCATCGATGAACGTTCGAGTCCGAGTTTTAACTCAGGTGTTCTCCGATTTTCTCCGGTTCTGCACTTTAGAAAAAGACAGAATGTCATTTTCCAGGTAATGCTTGTCCTCGACACCTCGTCTCACTCACTGCTCAACTGGTCCAGCCCCCTCTCTCCCCTTCTCTCTCTCTCTCTCTCTCTCTCTCTCTCTCTCTCTCTCTCTCACATACATACACACACACACTCACACTCTCTCTACAGGG
>JAODLI010046374.1:0-38995 GCA_027575585.1 Percopsis omiscomaycus
ATATATACACACACAGACATGCAAAGATGTTATTTGCAATTATGGACTAATTATTTACAGGGGTCATGGTACAAAAAGTTTGAGAAACACTGCTTTAGAGCATTCAGTCTATTAGTCATCCCTGCAGCAACTCAATGAAATGTCCATTCAGTTTTTTGAAGATAAATGCCAGTGGTGCTGATGCTAATGTGTTGGTGGGAATCAGAGAGATATGTGTAAAATCATTACTGCAATTCTATCTGATTACTTCAAGCCAATTGAATGATAGAACAAACTGCAGGCGAGAGCGGTATGGTCTATTATGGGTGGCAAATTGCTTCCCAGAGGCACCCTGCGTCTCGCTGGCGCTAGTTAGTGTAGTGCACCCCATGAGGGCTGTGGGGAGTGCCAGGAAGCAGCGGGCTGGGAGAGGGTGATGGATCACCTGATGCTAGCGAAGGTTACAAAGAATATGGACAAACAAATATCACAACAGTGGTTTGTGGACCATGAAAACAGCCACATTCACAGTCCTTTATGTACAACTGAGGGTGGCCTATTGGCATAACTATAGTACTATTAGTTAGTAATTTACAGGTAAAACAGAATGACAAGTGATGCAATGGACAGGTGGTAGCTTATAAATAGTACAGCTTAAAGGGGTCAGGTATTGCTCAGGTATTACGCGTGTATTCACTACATACATACCATTGATTTAGTATTGGTATTGACAGGTGTGGTTTCAGCTGGAACCCTATCTCTAATCATGCAACCTATTTTGTATTATATAAAATGGCACAGATCTTTTTGATTTCATTTTGTGTCCCAAGGTATTCCAGTTTATCTGTGAATATTTGGATTACTTAAAGGGACACTCCTCGATTTGTGTCCGGAATTCCCCATCTGGATAAAACCAGCATTACAAAAACATTGAGTGTGCATGCTTTTCCCATACTTGAGTGCTGAGTGTCTTGCGTTCCTCTCTACTCCTTCCCTTACAGCTCCTCTAGACTCACACTGCTCTCTACCTCACCCCCCTACAGGTGGGGGTGTTGTATTCCAAAATACTAAATATAAATGTGGGGTTCTGGGGTGCTATAACGCAATCACAAAGTGTAACTTTAATATTAACAGAAAAACGAAATGCTGCCTTTGCCGTTGTTTTATGGGACTGACAATGTGCTTTGGAGACAACACAATATCAAAGGCACACTCTTTTGGTGCACTTGTCTTGTCTTATTGGAAAACATGTTTGCTATGATTTTCCAATAAACAAAACAAGTCAGCTAAAATTCTTTCTTCACCATCCACAATATGTGGCAGCTACACAGTGTGAATACCAGAGCCCTTTGAGGCAGAACTGTGACCTTCTTTTATTTCATTAGTTTCACAACAGGGCCTGATCTATCCTCCCATTTCACTATTAGTTTTCCACCCAATAAAGGTGAAGAATCCCTCTGGCTGGCTGTATCAGTGCTGGGTGAAAGGTAGCTGCCAGTCATGCCATTCACTGACACTATACAATACACTGTAACTTTGCTGTAACAGACAGATAACATGTGGGTTTATTTTGTTATCTCCATACAATAACTTAAAACCATTTATAGTGCCGATATAAACATCCTCTCCACTTCCTAGCAATGGACACTAGATTGACTAATTGAGTAATATTGTTCATAATTTATAACTATCACAATGTAAAATGTTTACAGGAATGTACCATTGGTAGTGAGTACAATAGAGAGAATGGCTTTGTTCTGCATTAAGGAAATTGCATTAAGGAAATTGATTTAATGTGTCTCTTGCATATACGTGGAGCTCAAGCCAATATCTATTACATTAACGGCACTGAAATGTAGCTTCAAGAACGACTTGCATTTCATTTACCATATGCAAGCTACTGTGTACAGTCAAGGGTTTGACAAAAGCTCAATATCTAAGCTCCATCACAATATCCTCCTTATGATGGGCGACTCGACATAAAACATGCTGAGGAGAACCCACTCACCTGTTTGACGTTATAACCCGTCTTGGCACTGGTCTCAATGAACATGACACTCAGCTCCTTTGCCCTTTGTTCACCTTCCTCAATTGTGATTTGCCTGAAAATAAAGTGAAGTGAATGAGGTAATGGAGCAGAAGCATGACGTATATATCCTAAATGCGACAAACAATTTGATTGTGCATACGAAATTAAAAGGACATGCCAACAGCTTTGCAGAAATATATGTATGTTTTTGGAGGTTGAGAGAAAAAAAAAAACTGTTCTGCTGCAACGCGTACCGTTAATGACGGATTACGTAACGTAAAACAATCAGCGTGCGAAATATTATGTGGTAAAGAAGGTACTGTAGAGTGGGTTTAACAAAAGTTCAGTATTGCTTTAACATTTTTGATAAATGTACAGTGATGTCTAGAGAAATAATCACTATTTGTAGCTGAACCTTGGATGTTAATCAATTGGCTATTACATACCTAATTAGCTAAGATTAGCTACTGTAAGAAAAGTGGTTAACATTCTTGTTAAGTGTCACACTTTGTGTGACACTTTAATGAATTTGGCAGGTGAAGAACAGACTGTCAGGTGCCCAATATTGGTGGAACAAAGAACTGCATGGTCCTGCTGACTACACAGCCTATAAAGCCAGAAACGGCTGTTAATATAACTAGGTTTAAAATCACCCTGCCGTTGGTCTTGTGGGAAAGCCATGATGTAACCAGATTGTCTGCTTAGCTCCTCTGCACACAAAGAGAATCCCAGCAGGTAACTATGCTGCCTTTACACACCCGATAGTACTGCACTCGTTTCCTCTGTGGTCGCAAGGTTTGCTTAAGCATACACTGACAATGAATCCTGTACACGCAAAACGTCAGTCACAACACACAACCCTCACTTGAATCTTGTTTATGTATGAACAAAATTACACTTTGTAGGGCAAGAAACGAAGTTTCACCTGCAGGAACTGATAGGTGCTACACCGCACGGCTCTGGAGATGTATTTACATGATAACACCACCTGACAGAGACACTGGCGCTGGTGCTATTTTAGGATCCATGCTACCGAGTTCCTTAAAGAACACCGCCGCTTATTAATCATGAGCTGGCAAGTCAATTGTACAACAATACATGGCGCCCCAACAGCGTTCTTGCATGCTACTGTAGCAGTGCATGCGGGGACTCAATCCTGTCCTCATTATAATGCGTTACCAAATATTTCTTCTTAAAACAATTGTTTTTTGTAAGCACCAATTCCATTTGATAACCCATACAGTGCTTTTCCACTATAAAAAAATAAAAATGACACACTAGACTTTACTACCAGTTTTCTAAATGACCCCACCCCATATATCCAAAAGTGATACATCCTCACAAGACCTCAAGGTCTTTGAAGGGAAATCACAGTGTGAGGAGATCTGCTGAGAATTGGGAGTCTTATTTTAGGATGGCTTTGAGGGTTCCCACTGTGCTGTCAACACGTAAAAGAAGTGGCACATCGCTTCAAAAGAGCACCAAAACGGTGTGCTCCACCCACAGCCACCTACAAATAGATGCCACCGTGCTTGTCACAAAAAACAAACACAGAACCCACTGCAGCTCAGAGCCTCCGATTTATTGTCATAACAGCAGCTCCCACTGGCTTGGGTTCTGAAGTTTGATGAATATCTGCCAGTGTAGAGAGCTACAGCCTCCCCCCCCCCACAGTTTACAGTTTTTACGGTTTAAAAACAGAATTTTCATACACATGATTAAAAAAATTGCTTGCAAAAACTGGTGGTTAACCAGTTCAACTGTTGACAAATGTACTAATTGTAAGTCGCTTTGGATAAAGGTGTCTGCTAAATGATGTAAATGTAAAAAAATGAAAATGCTCCATTGTATATGGGCAAACTGTGATGGCACAGTTGATTACCAGATTCTAAAAAGTACAGCAACATATGTTACTGTACTTTAATAGTCTTTGTTTGGCTTTTATAATATTTGTTTGGTCAAGCGGCCTGTTATTTATCTCATCAATGGCGGTACACTGTCTGTGCATTGTAAAGATGGGGCTTTATCAGCTGCTATTGACTCACTCAGTCAGACAACCAGGAAACTGCCATCAGCAGCACTTTCCCTGCCTTTCCAGCGAACAGTTAGTTGTTGGATCTAAGACACAAGCCTGTCGATGTGAATTTATGTTGCTGCAGCAGATGACTCACCTCTACACTGTTGTGTTAACAGTGCTGTAAATGATATATTAAAAAGTATTTAAGATATTTAATACAGATTACTGAGAAAGAAAGCAAAAAGCTAAATCAATGGTCTAATATGAATTGAGGAAAAGCTCTGTGAAATAGCCAGACTACAGTGAGTCATTTCTGAAATTCCCATTAAAGCCAGTAAACTAAGCCTGGTAGTTGAAGCCCAGCTCATTTTTTGTAGTAGCCTGGCTTCATTATAAGAGGTGTTCAGCATGAAACCTGTCCAGGAAATAGAATGAACAGACTACCAGCTCTGCAGTCTAGACAGTGTCAAAGGAAAGCAGCGTCATTTATTACCAGAGGTCCACTGCGAAAGAAAGAAAATGCAGAGGAGACTGTTGTGTGGAAACAGTAATGGACTGCTATTAGCACATGAATGCTATGATGTCAGATATACATATTTAATATCTTGTACAACTATCGGGTATGGGGTTAGGAATTTTTTACTTTGCTGAATAAATATCACTAAATATTTAATTTACATGATTACATGACTATTAAGAAACACGTGTGGTATTTGTTCCACTAAATGTAGTTAATTTGTCAATTTATTCTAGAGTGCTCATAACCAGAACAAAACAGCCCGTTTTAGAGACATTTATTAATTTCAATGAATCACTGGCTGGTGATTGGTCCATTTGAAAACTGCAACTTAGTCAAAGGAAATGGTGGGGGACGGGATGAGTGGTTGTGTCTCTGTACAAAGAAGACTGTACATATGGGTGGGCTGATGGAAATTGTTGAAGATGATTGGTTATTTGAATGAGTCCAAGTTAGAAAATGGTTCATTCCAAATCACTTATTTTTCTTTTGACATCGTTTTCCATAGAAAACCTGACAAAAGGGATCACCTAAATTTCATCTGTTGTGTAGTTATAGAGGTGGAGAGACATTTCTTCTTACCTCTTATCTGCCAGGTCTGTTTTATTGCCTACGAGCATAATGATGACATCACTACCTCTCTCTGTTCTGACATCATCTATCCATTTTGATGTCTGCTGGAATGAGTTAACATCTGTTGAAAAAGTGCAGAAACAATACTTACTGCATATTTTTTTAAATATAATATAAATATCAAAAATGTAAAAATATATATATTAAATACTTTTTTAAAAATATAAATATATTAAATATAAATGAAATTGTATATATTATATTATATTTTAAAAAATGTGCAGTGGTATCTTAATTTTTTCTATGGCTGTATACTGTATATATATAATTGTGTGAAATATATTGTGCTCACACTATTCCCTGCTTTCTGTACTCAGACTCAGGTCTGTTAATGTTAGGTTACTAAGTGTAACCTTGGTTCTCTGAAAACACAGCATCTCACTATGGGAAGCACACTCCAGGGTGATTGGTTAATCCAGAAGGTGCTTCCCTTAGTGAGATACAGAGGTTTTGAATGGAACTCCTTTGGTTAGCCAAGAACCATGCAGTCACTGTTATTCAATAGATCCGGACACTGTCCATGCTGTGGAAGGTCTTTAACCTTTCCACAATCATGTATGCTCCTTTGGCATGCACACCAGAAGTTGCATTTCTGGATTCCTGGTGGGGGGAATTTACGGCCCACATCAGTTTCAAGGTTAAAAAAAATGTGAACATGGGATTCAACTGTGCGGTCCCATAAAAATCATGATTAAAATCCATCTCTCAAGGGCAATGATGTTATGATGACTTGGTTCATTTTCATATAAACTGATAGATTAAAGCAAAGCATTTGGTCATAAAAATAAAGGATAATAAAATAAAAAACAACCTTGGCAAAACCCGAGGTACTGGTTGACATAGCTTGAGTGCTGTGGCTGAACAAGGACACCCTCTGAATACCACAATATGCTGGCTGTCGGCTGCTTTAGAAATTGTGTTATGAGTCATTGCTAACAGCAACTATATGTATTATACAGTATGTATATAACTATAAAAACGTATCAAAAAGGTATTTTCGTTTCAAATATCTCATACTTTATAAATAAGGTCTCCTCTTTTTTGGATTAAATATGGATATATATCTTTCTCGTTAAAGCAATTTGATTGGTGGGTAGACAATATATTCTATTTCATCGTATTATTCAGTAGATCCAATTTCTTTGCAAGAAAAAAAAAAATTGAATTTTCAAGCTAGTTAATGGCCTCAGGATAATAAATACTATTTATAGGCATACATTCAGGGTAAAAACGAATTTCCCTGAGTTGAAACTCAGTCCATGGGGGAACAGCAGGTAAGAAACTCACTTGTGATGTCGTAGACCACCACAGCCACCGTGGAGTCCCGTATGTAGCTGGGTATTAGGCTCCTGAAGCGCTCCTGTCCCGCTGTGTCCCATAGCTGCAGCCTCACCTGGGGTTCAGAGAGGAAGGGCTGGGCAGATTATTCAGCTCCTCCGAGAACCAGGAAACAGTTGGCTCCCCGACACACACACACACAAACACACACACACGGGTATGTACAGTGCACAGACACACAGACTTTTATCCACACACACAGTACATAAACAAGTGTGTGTGTGTGTGTGTGTGTGTAGGTTTCCATGTGGCGTCCGCCTACTGACACATTCAAGGTCATGCTGCTGTATTTCCTAAAGAAACAAACAGATGTGCTGACAGGCCTGACTGTATACATTTGCATACGTTAAACTGGAGACATGACAGGCTCCGAGCCTCAACGGTATGATATCTGAATGCATGAAATATATTATATAACATAATTATTATTATTAATATTCAAAAGTGCTTCCTATTGTGTGGTTCTCCTTATAGGTAGAGGAGTGAATCATATTATGAAATATACTGTATATAAAACATAAACAGACACATTTAAATAAAAGGTAATAAAACATATTGTTTTATATGAATAAAAAGACTATTTTTATTAAAGACAAAACTTTTACAATGCCCTAAAAGCATCCTGAGAACATATTTAAAAAAAAGAAGAAATTGTATCTAAGGTTCTTACCGTTCGGTCCTCTAAGTACATGGTTTTCGACAGGAAGTCAATTCCAATTGTGGCCTTTTAAAAAGGAAAGGGGAAGAAAGTAAGTCAACACAGGTATAGGAAATAATTAAAAGCAGAGAACATTTATTATGCATATTAATTATGAAACGCAATGGATTGAGAACATTGACGAAGATATATGGATAAATAGAAGATCCACAGACGGTCTAATTTGTCCCAATGAAGCCCTGTGGCCAGACATCTATAATGGCCTTTTCTAAGCTAGCTGTATCTGTTTGGCACCAGGCAGGTGCTGGATGACACACACACACACACACACGGCCTGAGGTGGCCTGTATACGATAATGGATTAGAATAGACTGGCATTTAAACTTCTATTCATTTATTAAATATTAGCATGATCAAAGAATGACAAACGTACAAAAAGGAGACGAAGTGAAAATAATAGCTAGGCGAAACATGAAGTAGCTTCTTTAAAGTGTAATAATGCCGTGCTTGCCCACAGCCTGCAGCTGTTAGGTGTCTCTTGGTAGATAATCAAGTTCTCTGTGAAATCCCTGACATTGCAGTTTGCCTAGGCTAGATCACATTAATAAGCTAGAATTTTGGAGCACTGCGCCTGTCCCTCTTTGCGGTTTCTTTTTTAAATCTTCCTTTGTAAATATGCATTTAAATTGGCTCATGACCGGTAGCCATGTATAATAGTGATCTAATGGTCTCTGTGTCACAGGGCCAGATGGCACTGGATGCTCTCTTCAAGGGATGTTTGCCTTCCACAGCTAAGCCCATGACTTTCCCCTTTGGCGAGTGTTGTGATATCATCAGGTGTTGTTGTTCGGCACAGTCCCACCCTAGCAATCTGGTAAAGTGTCATATCCTACAAATGAAGACCTTTCTGGCAGCTTCAATACATTTCCCCATCTAACGCGGCTTTGTTTTGTTTACCAGGAGATTGAGACCATTGAAGCTTTCCCCAATTATATCATTTTACTTGTTCTTAAAATTATGATAATATGTACTGCATTCAGGCACTTTATTATTTGATATATTTTTCCTCTGCAATCCTTACATATTTAAAGGAAATTAGCTAGGCTTTTTTAATACACTGGTGGGTAATAATTTCCACCCCTTAAATTAAATTGTGTGCGCCAAATGGGTGCCCACTGCCCACTCTGACAGACTGGGCATCAGCAGCTTGCTCACGCACTTGTTTCCGTAGCGATGCCAGCAATTGCGGTGGAGTAATGTAGAGAGTCTGGTGTTAAGAACAGGACATCAATTTTATACCCTTCCTTTCCCTCAGTCAGATCACTTAGCGAACATTAATGTATAAAAAAGGTGCAAAGTATCAACTAAAGATTAAACTAAAGACTACAAATTACAAACTACATACCTGTCATGTCACTACAATATATAGTATTCGCAACAATCCTGCTTTAGGGTATTATAATTGCTATGAATACGGGTGATAAATATATGATTACACACAGTCAGAGGCACATCCATGGTTTAGGTATAGGTATTTGTCTTATCAAATGGCAGCATCTCTGTGTTTAAATATAGAATCCCACAGAGAGCTCTATACATGAACAGATTAGATCCGGCAGAATTATTCATATTATCTTTAAATATTAATAAGCACACGTCAATGGCTTCCTGGCCCATTCTATCAATGAGAAGAGAACAAGAACATTCGTTAAGAAGAAGGAAAAGAGAAATTACATTCATGAACTGTTTATTCATGTTGTTAGCTAAAGGACTTTTTTATTATTAAAACATGAAGTTTATATATAGTTTTTATATATTCTATTTTCATATGCTATGTAATTTCCCTGCAAAAACAGAAAATAAAATCGAATCTAATCTTTTATATAATCCAGCAATAAATCACATCAAGCCATATTTTTGTGACATGAACAGTGAGATGATGAACTAATTGATCACAGTGTGACTGATGGGAAAACTGAGAGCTGATAGACAGATAGCAGAGCAGGGCACTGCGCATGCTGTCTGGGACGTGACGGCATTTGTGCTGTGCCTTGGACCTCTCTTGGGAGGGGGGAGTGCGTCAGCAGAGATGACAGCTATGCTAACTAGAGAAGGGGGTGGTCAGTGGTGTCGCAGCGCGAGGAAGGGATGGTCCAAAGCTCAGGCACGTAGGTCTCTGCTTGCTACGGTCCTCTGGTTTCCGCACCACCCAACAGAGCCGGGATGATTTCCTCCAGGGGTGGCTGGCCTGAGCCACAAGCTCAGGGCCCCAGGAGAGGGTCTAGCCGAGCGGGCAATTTGGGCGCCTTGTACAATTTGAATAGAGTGAGTATACAACTTGAATGGAGACAGGGTGGCGCTGTTTAGCTAGCTGCTAGCTTTAAAGCGCCAGCAATAGGCGCCAGCGTGTGTGCAGTACATCTTTTATTCAACCAACCTAATGTAACCCCCCGCCTGCGAGACCTTCACTGGCTCCCCATCACAACCCACATCCGATTCAAGACACTGGTGTTGGCCTACAACGCAGTAAAGAGACCCGCCCTGCTCTACCTCCAAGCAATGGTAAGATTCCAGGCCCCAACCAGAGCACTTCGATCTACCACCTCTGGCTGGCAGGCTGGCACCCCCGTCGATACGAGGGCGTAAGAGTCGCTTAGCCCAGTCTCGACTCTTCTCTGTCCTGGCGCCAAAATGGTGGAATGAGCTTCCTGCAGCAGTCAGGACAGCAGAGTGACCACCGATCTTCCGCAAGAGACTTAAGACCCGCCTCTTTCGCACCTGCCTTTGCACCACACCTACCAGACTCTCTACCCCATAACACTCCCTCTAACAGAAGTCATCTATAACCATCCTTTTCTGCTTTCTGCTCTGTTCAGATCTTAGAATATTAAGCAGTTTGCCGGCTGCTAGTAATTCATTATTTTTGGGGATTGGAGGCCTGGTGCTGTCCCAGCCTAGGCCTAACTGACTGACAGCTCAGACTTTAGCGTCCTTTCCCTGGAGGCGCTGAGCATCTTAGCATGCTCTGCCGGGCAGTGCGGGTGCTTGCCGCCGTCTCTTCCAGCTAGGTGGATAGCACTCTGCTGCGCTACGGAAAGCACATCTGGCTCTGCTCATACGCATCCTTCAGCTGTCAGGAGCACCCATCATGCTCTGCTTCCCCTTTCTAATGGCCATCGCTCTCCAGATATATGCTGCTGCCGTTCATATGAAGACCATAGGGAGGATGTTTACTTGCTGTAAGATTGTTAGTAGATCGTATCATCTGCATTCCCACACTTGCCGCTGTGATTCTAAGAGAAAAGTCTCATCTAAAACACCATGCAACACTTTAATGAGCTCGCATTTTAATTTATCTTTAAGTTTCTGAAGAACAGCTCTCCCTGTCACTGAGTACGCCATCGAGAATATGTGCACGCACACATGCACGCACACACTGGTTATGATCTGGTTACCAGCCAGACAAGAAAAGGCAAACAACTAGCTGTGAAAATGAAATCTGTTTGTCTGTGCATAAAGTAGGATACACAAAGGACTGCTTTGCATGGAAACAACCATCTGATTATGATATTCTGCTCTACTATGAAAACAGACTATTTAAGGCTACATATATGAGGGCAGGGACAGAGAGGACCAACAGGCAGCCGTATAGATACATGGCGTGCATCTGGGGTCGGTCCCATAGAGTTAAAAGGGGACCGGGATGAGCACAGAGGATGTGCTATGAAGAAAGCCATTCATCAGGAGAACCCCATTCCCTCGTGGGCCGTAGAATGGCAGCACTTAGTGGTCCCAGAGATGGCTGGTACATTTCTAGGACATCATTTATCCGGCTACATTAAGCCTGAGCTACCGTCGTGGCCCGTGAAGCAAGACAGCCCAGAGAGGTCGAAGAACACGTTTACTGTAGCCATATGCTGCGTTACAAAAATGACATGGAAGAAAGATACTACATAAATGCATTTCAAAAACTGTTTGCCCACAGCTAATTGGCATCATTACCCAACAATAACTAATTTACAAGAGAAGTCATGGCTGATTTCATCCCATTATGCTGCGATATAGATACCAACAACACCAAAACAAATTCCTTGTATGTGTAAAAAACTTACTTGGCAATAAAGCTTTTTCTGATTCTCAAAATAAGCCATAAGCCATATGAGTGCTTTTTAATTAACACAAACACTTGTGATATACAAACTATTAATATGCATGGTTTATCCAGTTTCCAGCATAGAATATATTAACATTCTCCCCAATGTCCTCACGTTGAATGAATGTTAACAGTACGCAGTAGTAGTAACAACAGTAAGTTGTGTCAGGAAGTCCAAATATGCTTTCTCTGATGTCATTGTGGGGCAAGATGCCCCACAATGCTGGAGAGTGGCGCTATGAAATGTTCATTCTTCCATCCATGACCGACAATAGACAATGCTGGCCCCCTTTACCCAGAAGGGTAAATGTGTTGCATTTCCCATCACATCAATTATTAAATGTATTTATCACAAACAAATGTATTTATTGATACACTGTGGTTCATCGAAACATTCGTATTCTCCACAAATAAGATGGGCAGCTTTTCAAAATAATTTTAACATCAAGTGAGGCAACAGCGTAAATGATGTTTGTCTGAATGAAGTTAATACTTCATTATGCATAAAAATACTTGCACTGTATTTTATACATTTCACATGTCGCAGACTACATTTTCCTCTAGAGCAGAAGACAGATATCCTCATTAGTACAGGTATGCAGACCATGGCTGCATTAGTCCATCCAAATCGATGTGATTTTAGAAACACAACTATATAGTTTGCTACAAATACGCTAACAGTAGGTTTAAGAAACAGCATTACCAAAACCTGAACAACACGCTCACATCCTCAACTAATGCTAATGTCTCGCACAGGGCATGAGGAGCTGCATGGTGGCCACAAAATATCATAAAGGATGTCGTGTAAACCGCTGCCACGCTTCTCGTGCTACTCCCCCGCCCACAAAAGACCTTGGTAAAGCTCAACCCCATATAAACCTTCACAATGTGAAAATATCCATATTCATGCATCACGCGGATTCATGCAGCTTAACAACAAAAAGAACAAAGAGGTAAAAAGTCGGGGCAACATGTCTAACTGTATTTCATTCATGGCTTATGAATATAGCTATGTAAGAGGAATACAGTGGCATCTGTGTACGCACACATCCATGGAGGAATTTAATCCATTCCACACACAACAAACCCCTCCAAATCTCATTACAGCACATGTTAGTTAACACTGAGGAATGGAGGGGACTTTTGGGCTATCGTGCAGTTATGTTCTCAATGCTTTACAACTCTCTCAAACGTTTCAATCCAAAGCTTTTCAGAACGTGCTAAATAAAACAGAGTGGGGATTGGGTCTGGTACCGAACAATTAATTGCTACGGTGAATTCTTTAAAAGTTATATTAATCGCAAGGACAATCCTTTTATGATACATACAAGGAAGTTGAACTGAAAATGCTCAGAATATAAACACCCTGCCCGACACCACACACACACACACACACACTTAGCAAGCTCAACTTGCTAATTTGCTAAAACGTATTCATCTATGCAATGGAGCTTTATTAAAGAGCTTAATTGGCAGAAGTGTGCAAAAAATACTGTTGTTTGTGTGATGGAATAGGTTGTGAAGAGATACACACCCACACCCAGATTGAAATATGGCAAACATATTAATTTTCTGCTATTCAGAGTGACAAAACACTTTTTGTCTCTTATTCATTTTGAAATGTGCAGTCGTAATTCACCAGGAAGTAAACATTTAGACAAACTGAACAGCTGCTTGTGTTTTATCATAAAAAAGAAACACAATGTCATGATTATGACATATAATTCATGATTATGAATTTTCTTTTTCTTTTAAACTGCCGGCGATAGTGGCTACCTACCTGATATGTGTTGTCAAAACTGTCATACATGAACCGTGTAATCAGAGATGTTTTTCCAACTGCAAGAGAACAAAAGACAGAACACATGAAATTACTTAAGCCTGAGAGAGACAAGCAGCCTTAACCAACTCCATTCAACCAGTCAGCATAGTTCTTGGCTTGGCTGTGACTGTCACCACGGCAACTCATTATTGGGTGTGAGGGTCACCAGAAAGTTATCCGTTGTGTAGAGCAGCCTGTGTGATTACAGCACACTGACATTCCCCCGCCAAAACATTCATGTGAAATTACATTTCACATTTTATATGATGCACGAAATGCATAGAAAATGTAAATTATCTGCCTGTGGAAAGCCTAGGGGAAAATTCAAACACACCTTTTCAATGCATAGCTTTTTAACATAAACATTAACATAAACAGTGTCTGCAGTATGTTACCGTTTCAAAAGATAAATATTTTCCTACGAGAGCCTTGTTTAGCACTACAGTAAATAACATTTGCATACCAAGTTGGATATAAATGTAGCAAATATTGTCTCAGCAATAGAAAACATGTAGCATTCATATAGATGTAAACAAGCCTGTTTTTCCATGAGATCAATTATTATATAATAAAAAAAGAACAAAATCAAACAACTTCTCTTTTCTGGTAGCATGCTGGCATTCAACATCAGCAGAAATTTGAACACTAATATTGACACATGGCTTTTAATGCCATCATGTTTTTATAATACCAGGTCAATGATATTTTGTTTTGTGACTGTAATGCTGATAGTGTCACATACCATTATACCATGAAAAATGAGAGTGGCAATATTGCCCACCCCTACCGTGTTGACAGCAAGGCAGGGAATAATGAATTCATAATCTAAATTCATATGGTGCGCAAGATCATAATCATGGAGATTTGATTATAAAAACTAAATACCATGAATCCCATGAAATATAACTGCACAAGATGTTTAAGGGTATTTTTTATATAAATGATATTAACTAGAGGCTCATAAACCTTTTAATAGATGGCATCCTTATTTAGCAGATTTCCTCACACTGCTTTCCTTTTATGAGGAAGAAGGTCTCACCAAAAGAAATCGATGTTTTAATCTATTTAACAACACTACAGAGGAGATAGTTGGCAGAGAACCCACCGAGGATCAAATATTCCTCTTTCAAACTCCAGCGGAACGACAATAAATGTGTGGTTCTGGTTAATTGGGCTCATTTTACTCCGACAGCTAAAGTAACTATGAAGCTGTTGCAACAAGGCAATACAATATCATACAATACATATACATTTTTCTGCAAGGAACAGGTTGTGGTGTACCCAATAATACATGTTCTGGCTAAATTAATTCACAAACACCAACATAATGAATAACTGAATGCATGCAATCTATCTTATCATATCAGCACAACATTATCATGCATATAAAAAGGTGCTGTAGGTAGGATTCAAGAGCTATAAATGTAGTGTAATCTTAGAAAAGCCATAGACATCTGTCAACTATCAGTGAGTGAAATGCTCTGTGAGAATATCTGCTCTGGTTGATATCCCTGCCATTACATAAATCGTTGCAACTCTCAAATCCTACCGACAGCAGCTTTAATTCTCAAATCTTCATCTTTTGAATTATATTCATAACCTCCATTTGTAATGGTAAATGAAGAAAAATGCCCGTCTCTGGTCCAGTGGCTACCACTGAGAGAGAGAGAAAGCCATTCAGAGGGCGATAGGGCATTACGATGAACAATCCTGTCCAACATCCTCAGTGCTGACTCACTGTGAGCAAGCTGACACTGTTCTCTTTCTCTCCAACGCTTTGGAAGGCAGAGAGCAGCTCTTCACTTCCACCTTGGAACAGAGTTTACATAGCAAACAATAGGTGATTGTGACAACATATTCAGCTCAAGGAAGGACATGGGACGCGCTAAGGCTAATAGTTTGATACCAACGTAAACAAACAAACACAAACTCAGTAGTGTTTACATTTACATTAAGTAGACATTTTTATCCAAAGTGACTAACAATAAGTCCCTTTGTCTATAGTAGCTGAGACGATCATACGCCAGTTAGCATACAGTAAGTACAAGCATTCTGTTAGAACAGTGACCATGGCAGTCACTAGAGCTAGATAAGTACTTTACAGTCACTAGAGCTAGGTAAGTAAGCACCTTTAGTTACATTTGCAAGATCCCATAACAATCATATTCCCAAGTAGTAGTTTATCGCTAAGAACAGAACAATGCATCATCATCAATAGTAATACAACACAATACAACAAAGGAGCTAGAATAGGAATTATTTTTGTCCACTAGTGTGGTTCCCCGTTTTAGGACCAGCAAATACTTAATATCACATGATTATATTGAGTATCTCTTTTAGAATATGGGAGAATGCATGGATAGCAAGATGGAACATTTTGGAGATCCCCACTATCATTTGATCTGGGCCCAACCTAGAGTGAGCCATATTTCCCCGGCCAAGACACACCAAGAACATGTGGCACTACAGAAATACTGTGCAGCGTGAACCCGGCATGAGCCCTTCTTGTACTTTGGATAATAATAAGCGTCTGCTGAATGACTAAATTGTAATTGTCTCCATTTTCTCAGCCATTTGGCATCACTATTGTGGAGATGTAGCTGAACTCATCACATAAGAGTTTTAAAATACATTACCCCTCCGCCCCCCGAGCACTACCTTTCTTTACCTGCACGATTTCCAACAATGCAAAAGAAGTGGATGTGACAATAGGGGGTGTTTGGGGTTTAGTTATGCTTCAGTTTAGTTATACTAGCAATCTGTGTATCCTTGATGCACACTACCAGCCACACACACTGTTATATTTCTGGGTATCCCAGTTAGGACGACTCTTGTGTGAATTAAATTATATCCAACAATATATAATTTGTCCCTTTGTGGACAGACGTAAGTGAACAACCTCCCTTAAAAGCCTCTCATTACAAATTAACATCTTTCTGGATATTGATCGATGGGGCCAGACCAGACAACCATTTTCTCTGCCTCTTTGGTCGTCCCACGTAAAGAAATACACCTTCAACCTCCAGAATGACTGTGTGGCAGGATATGGAGTCATCCAGGTCCAGACTGTAGATTTGACCATCTAGCGCTGAAGAAGAAAGGGCCAAGCAGTCAAGATAAAACCACCGCAGATTGGCCACCTGAGGGCAACACAGCCAATCAGAGCATGCCGACGCTTCCCTGGCCATACACCCAACTCACAAGGAGATGAGATGGATAAAAATAAAACGGAGCGTGCCTCCCCTCGCCTTTGCACAAAACAGAGATGCGAGCTTGGGCTCGGTGCTCGCTGGAAAAAGTGTGTATCCAATATTTATTAACGCATGAAAGAAGAAAAGGTGGAGCTTTATATTTTCACCGGCAACATTAGATGCGTCTGTTGCACGTACTGTAAATGTGTTTATTACCATGAAAAGTATTTATAAAGTACAAAGACAATCAACAAGCAACAATCAACTTCACAGAGCTGTGTTGTCTCCCCCCTCGCCCACCCCACCGAGCAGGCCTTGAGACTGGGTGGGGACACCCCCCGCTGTGGTAAAAACTGCATGAGTAGTGGCACAGGTGACATCTCTCTGGTACAGTGTATTCGGTTTAAAACACATTTGAATGGATTGTAGTCTTTAAAAATAACATTTCTGTGGGGGAGTGAGGGAGTGCAGATCACAAGAGCTTCAAAACACACGGTAAAATAGCTTGGAAACAGGTTGTGTGATTTACCGGGGCAGCTTGGACATAAGAAAATAAATAAAGTTACTTTACATTTAAGTGAGATTAGTTTACGTGAATATGACCAGTGCAATTTGTATTTATAATGTCCTTGTATTTTCTATCAAGCTACTTTTTTTCAATTAAATAAACAAATCAAACAAACTCAAGACTCAAATACTGCTAGCTTTGTTTGCAATAATTAAATTTTTGAAGCAGATGTTTTTATCCAAGGCACCAGTAGTAACAAATGAAGACTACTTTATCTAGTACTTTAGCCATTTCCAATGTAGTACTTTATCTAATTCCTCAGTCTAAGTACTCAGCCACAACACTGAGCAGATGCTGCTTGACATTACAAAGTACACAAAAGAAATGGCACAGACAAACTGAGTTAAAAAAGGCTTTCTCTTTACGACTATCTTTTACAAAAAAGGAAATGGTGAAATTTGTTAAATTGGTCTGTAGCTCTGTACCTAGCTCAGAACACAATGGAACCACTGTTTTTGTTTTTCAGGTCTCCAAAAGGCAGCCATCCATTTAAAAACATCTGCCTCCTCTGGGCATCATTATACCGAGATCATAGGGGGGGGGGGGGGGGGAATTGTAAGACATTTTTGCAAGCTCCACAATTTGTTCAGTATACTGTAGAAACTCTCCACTAAAAGTTTGCCATATAGGCAGTGTGAATAAGTGTCAAATAAATCATTAGCAGGTAATTGGACCTCAGTCAGAACAAACGTTTGACGGTGATTTTCAAACACAGGCCGGAACAAGAGCCACATGGGGATGATTTTCTGAACACGGGCACCACGCCAGTTTTCAATTATGAGTTCCCCGACTGATATGTAAAGTATAGCATCGAGATGGTTTTGACCAGGCAAACAGCAAATTGTATTACATGTGTGGGACATAGACTGAACCTGAACTGCTGCAATATGAACTCTTTCCAGGCCCAATCCATTTACCAATAGGCTACCTCTGAATAATGGATGACCTAGGCTTTCAGACCCAGCAATGGCTAAGTCTCCCCTGCACACATGAACACTGAAATACCATTTCTTTGCTCTTATTCAGTGTAATGAGGCATTTCGCTTCCCATAAAAGTGTTAGAAAACCCACTAACAGAGTACGATACGCTGCCATGCACGCCAAGGTGTGACACCGACTCTGTAAAATAGGACTCTCATGGCTGTTGTGATCGCCTGGGGAGAGGAGATACAAGTCATACGTCTCCCAGTTGAAGCCAGGGGCATTAAGAAAGGCCCGCTCGACGTTTTAAGGTGCAAATTAAATTCAGTTCTTACCAGGCAGACAGCTGCTAGAAGCTACAAAAATACAAGACAGCATCCCTCATCGAAAATAACATGAGAATAATAATCAGATGTCTGCATCTTGCTGGTCAATGGAGCATAGAAAATACATCACAGCCTATGTAGAGTAGAGCTGTCACGATCATACAATTGTAGTTGACAATTAATCATCATACAAATAATTGCAATTAGCGATTAAATACTTCGTTATATGCCTATTATATAGATAAATTAAGGCTGCTGTAGGTAAGATTTGATAGTTGCAACTACAGCTAGCTAAAAAGAACAAAAGAGAGCAAGATTTTGAAAAACAACAACCAAAAACCCACCCTCTCATCCTATGCTCCCTCCCTTGAAGTGCCATTGAATAACTGGTTGTAGCTGTGTGCGCGCATTCATCTGATTGACAGGCAATGTAGATTTGCCAGACCATTCAGGGAAAAGAGGCCCTGATTGGCCAGAATTCTTTTGGGCGCTGTCAAAAATCTAAATGGACTTACAGAGGCAGGGGCTATCAACCAGAGCAGATATTCTCACAGAGCATTTCACTCACTGATAGCTGACGGATGCCTATGGCATTTCTAACAAATTACACTAAATTTATAGCTCTAAATCTTACCTACAGCACTTTTAACCTAAACACCACAGTTCACAGAACACAAAAAAGCCTGCAGTGTCAAATACACAGGGGCTTTGGATTGACAGCACACTGAAAGGGTCCATATCTTAGCTAGATAAGCACGCAGGTAGTCAAAGTTATCGGTACTGTAGTGGATTAACGATGACATGGCTAAATCGTACATGACTTTACTTGCCTATCAAGAAGACACAAATTCAGATGAGTGTGTGTGTGTCTGTGTAACAAAAATTTCGCCAAATTATACTGAACGATTTTTTGATATTCCAATCTTTAATTGAAATGTGGCATTTGCATGGAAATATGATAGTGGGATCAACCAACTATGACGGTTATCACGATCATAATTATGCAATAGTCCCAGAGTCAGACCCAATACTGTAGTGGATCAGTAACTCAATCTACAACATGAGGTGGCACATAAAAGTTGATTAATAAGTAACATCTCCATCATGCAAGATGTCTAACCCCTATCTGCTCCATGTAATAGCAGCGTGTAATTGTAAGTTGCTTTGGATAAAAGCGTCTGCTAAATTTCCCAATTGTAATTGTAATCATCTCTAGCCTCACCAATAAAGTCAATCTAATTAAATGTTCACCAAAGACAAGACAAAGATGAAGAGATGTGAATGGGCAGACACCTAGAGACAGCAATATTGGAAAGGTGACAAACAGTGCCGAGATAAATGTAAGGGTGGGCTGACTGGCAGATTTTAATTTAGCACAAGAAATGTTTGGAAAATTGATCACTGGCACAATATTGAAAAACATTTTGATCTGACAAAATGGATAAACTCCAAGGACAACAGGCTTTGCCAGATGGATGACAGGCAATTTCTATCCCCCAGAATAATTGAAGATATATTCATTTAAAAATTCATAACAGTGCTCCAAAGGACAAACATTCCTGGCTGTCTCTTCAGCAGAGATGCCAAAATATTTTAGACAAATGTAACTGATCTTTGATTTAAAAACGTAAGTAAATACTTAACATAAAGAATGGAAATTAGGTCGCCACTTTCTATTGCTTATCAATAATATAAAATAATATCTTAGTTCTTCAACCTACACCAAATTCACAATTTTTAATTCTAAATGAGGGCAACAAACTTTCAGTGATTTTTTTCCATAATCCTTGGGAATGCCAATGCCATTTGCTATCGGAGATACAGTTGAATGTTTATTTGGTTGACTGTGTGGAGCTAATTTCACAACTCTGACTAGGGCCTTTCGCATAAACTGTAAAACTGTTCATCCAGACTCTAATATCAACATCTTACATTGAGCGAGGAGCCCATATGAGCAGTGATTAGTGATGGTTGAATCCATTTCCTGCTGTCTGCCAAATAATTACACAATATAATTGGTGTCAGAGGTCTGTCGATATCAGCAGATTGACAGAATCATACCACGCACTGGCCTGTTTCAAAAAAGCACCAGCAGTTACATGAAAGTATCTAACTCATATACAAATTTTATATTTGAAGTGACGCTGAACAGTAACATCTATCTGAAGATAAAAGAGGCTCAGAGGGGTAAGTGTGTGGCTGGTATTTATGGGTTGGGACTTTGGCCCCAGGTGTTGTCAATCCAGCAGCAATCAACCTGACCACACCCAGGAGCTGCAACCACCAACCACAGAAACAACACAGCACAGGCCCTGGGAGCCACAGTGGATAGAGGGTTGTGTCTGCCTACTATTTTAAAGTAATGCCTTCTTTATAACCATCTTAATAAAACATTGCTCCCTGCCATGTTACACTGGCATGACAAATGGCTAGCTCGCCTCCGCACTGCAAATCCCAGCAGGTTCCTCGCTACGGTCTTCTCATTGGCCTCATCATGAGGTGCTATATACCACTGTAACAACAGCTTTAATCAAAGCATCCATCTGACAGCGGTAGCCCTCTCTCATCTGGCCTCTGTCTGGAGCATGCTTGAAGTATATTGGTTGCTTGGTGGGACAGCCACTCAGCCACGGGCTGAACAGCTAATCACTTAGAGATGACACTTCCTGGATTCCAGTTTTATTGGCGCTTCACCAAGATGCATCGGAAACGGATGAAAACAATTATTACGATGACGCCACTAGTATGCTAATGATACCAGAAGAACATTACTTTACTTTGCATTGACCTCCATTCGGTGAAAATACATTGAGTGTCGCATCCCTTCCCTTCCTGTTCTTATCTCTGTGACCTTATTAAGCTTGGACAGAGACTGGGCGTTAATTAAGTTGGGCTGTATGGCTGGGTCTGAGTCAAGGAGGGGCTAAGTGTTGGCTGAATCACCCCCGTGATGAGGGCTCATCCGGGGGAGCCGGGGGGAGAGTAAATACTCATGGAGACCTGCTGAACCCGCTGGAGTGGCACGGCTCACGCTGGCTAAATGACAGGCTCTTCTCTGCAGCAGGGACTTTATTCACAGAAGCGTTCAGCTGTTCGGGCAACTGTGACTCCGCTTAAAATCGGATGCGGACTGTCTGGCTGTTTCTCATATACAGAAAAACCACCCCCTCCCTGTGTCTCTCTGCTGGGGTTTATAGCCAGAGATCTCTGATAAGACAGAGAACACGTTCGCCTTTCTACTGCAAGGAAAATGCTAGAGAAAATGTCCCACATCTTCATTATCTTAGAAAATTTACTATTTTCTTATGCTCCTGGAATAAAAATAATCCTTACCCTTTATTTTACCTTCAAAACCATTGGAACATGCAGACAGCTTCTCTACATCATGGGCTGGGCAGCAGACAAACTGCAATCCACTTTTCCCTCTGAGCACATACTATAAGTAAAGCAGTGCTTTCCCATGAGCCTTTGGGAACACGCCCACTCTGCTGTGAGTGTGCAGCATACTGCACATGTATACAGGCCCCTGTATACACAAGGGATTTCTCAAATGGAGCCCAAGTCCTTCAGGACCAGGAATTGACAGAGGTGCATTTTAGCATATTAGCAACACTTTCAAGCTACATCATTTAAAATTCAGTTTTATACTGTACATACAATTCCCTCTTCGGGGACTTCAAGTTCCTCATGCATTACATTAGTTAGAAGACGCAACTTAAAGCTATCTGGTAAAGCATTCAATATAACATACTAGTTATCCAAGCACTTTATGTTAAAAGATGCTATAGAATCAATACATTCTAAAGGCCTAATGATCACAGGAACAGTGTATATTATTCAATGTTCAGAGGCGGCAGGGCGGAGTTTGGATGGGTCCCCACCACAATCAGACATTCTGCATATTATTGCTACAGATTGTAGTGATATGACCACCCTCCTCACAAAAGAGAGGGAGACAATCTTCTCTCTCTTTCTCTCCCCCCTCCTCTCTGAAAGGAGGAAAAAGCATGCTTTGTAACAGGACACCTCAGCATTCCAAAACAGCAGAATGGAGGATTCTATGCCAGCACTCCCTTTTCTATCTATCTTTCTATCTCCTGAGGTTGCGGCGATCCCAGTCTCCCTGCGCTCACCTCCCCACACACAGGACAGTGGAAAGCCTTATTCTGACTAAAATTAGGATAACCAAGTCAGATTATCTGAAATTAACTGAACATCCAGAAGTGTTTGACTTGATCTCAGGACCCTGGATGGGAAACTATTTGTGCATTGACACTATTATACATACATACATATGGAGAATATGATGTATTAATGACTCTCTGGTAATTAAGGATGCCAGGAAACTTCTCGTAAGAGTAGCCCTAGCCAAAAATCTCTTTTACCCTCTTCGATTGTCACCGCTACCAAGATGACCTGGTTTCTGCAGTATGCAGCTTGTTCTTCAGCCTGTAGCCTAGCGAAGCCATGTGTGTCTTGGTGTCTGTCTCATTAGAATTAAGTTCTAAGTTTAGTTAATTTAATGCACGTGCTTTGATTGATAGTTTTCTTTAACCAGTCTAGGTTAGCCTTCAGTATTATCTCAGTTCTATTGCTTTTAGTTTGCGTTTATTTGCGTAAATTAATCTGGTTCCTTCTACAAGTGGCAAATTATAGTCTTCAATTGCGGGTTGCAATGGACTCTGAAGGTGCGCCTTTTGACTGCAAAGACAGACCCGAGCCCGTTATCCAACGCCAAGAACGGAAGACAATGAGAAAGTGCTGACGAACAAGTAGCAGCCTTTCTGCAGAACAAACTCAATTCAAGCCTAAAGTAAGTCTCCGCAAGGAGTGAAGAGCTATAGGATACCAGCCAAACGCCAAGGCTGCACAGACGCAGTAAGCTGGTAACCCTGCCCAAAGCAGACGTCGCCATAGCGATGGGCATGGTCAAGACATAGAGCTACATGGGTCGTCTCAACACCTGCCCTCCAATTGTCCCTCCTCACCTTTCAGATTAAATTAGACTGATTAAGAATTTTGACTGACTGTACTATCAAAATATAGTATATTATCTTACATTTACACTCAGCCACAGTTTCCATAAGCTGTAAGTGGTTCCTTCTGCCTTTAAAACAAGGTGGTGCCTCGAGGTTACGAATTACGAAATTTCATAAAAATAATTCATAATTCATAAAAATATTAAATATTTTTTGAGACTCATACCAAAATGTGTAGACCTCAACCCACTACAAGATGTACAGTAGATACCTGCCCAGAACAGGAGGTCTTACAGAGATGTTACACACCACCCGTTTAACTGTTTCACACCCAGTGTATGCTGAAATAGCATGCAGGCTTCATAACCATGCTAGCTCTAAAGCTGTGGGTTAGCCAGATGTGGGACTGATGTTTTATAACCAATCCCCTCACAACCCCTCACATACACACACCTCCCAAAACAACCCCCCACCCATCCCACCACCCCACACAGACAGTTAAGGGCAGCTGAGTCGATCAATAGCAGATCAAAGCTGTCAGGGGGCTGTTTCCCCCAATCCATCAGGGAAGACGCACACTCACTGGGAAGGTGCAATGAGATGTGAAATGAGACCGACTCCGTTATCTTCAGATGCTGCTAGATTACTCAGTATTACAGCAACACGGCCACTGCTCAGGAAACTGGTAACCTAGACTCCAGTATAATGTTTCTGCTGGCACACAGTACACACACAGTACACACACACAGTAGACACACACAGTAGACACACACAGTAGACACACAGCAACTTGTCATGCCACACTCCAGGAATCAGTTCCTACTGTAGGTTAGCAAACTAGAAGCAGCAGACAGAAGCAGCTTAATTCTGGATCTACATCTAGGTCAAGATCTCCAGTCTGACGCATCAAGAAATAGTCAGGCAGGCTGACAGCATGTTTTACTAATTGTGGGCTATTTAGATGACTAAAAGATGACTAAACTACATCCCATGGAGCCAGCAGGGGGAAGCCAATGAATCTCTATGTGGGTAGGTGCTGTGGGCATCCATAGAGACGGGCTGGCTACGACAAAGCAAAGCAACAGCGCTGAGCACCAGGGCCACCTGCCCTCTTCTAGCTATACCCTGCAAAGCCTGCCCAGCTGGCAGCCATTTTTTAAACATTACCTCATCCTAGACCCACAGCAGGCACTCTGGAGAGCCTCACCCAAGTTTTCATGCAATAGGGAAAGATTTTAACTACAATAACCTTTTTTGTTTATCTGTTTTGGAATAGATTGATTACATTGTGGCAGGTTGGAGTTGTTTTGATGAATTGTGTGTGTGTCACATACTTCTCAACATCACAACATTGTTTTACCATGATAGAGGACTTTGAATTAATTATTGAGCAAAACAAGACAGGAGGTTGGAAAGCAATATTGCAGATATTTAGATTTGTAGAACATTTAAACGATCAAGTGATCTACATCAGAACTAGTGAAATATCTCACCTTTCTGACAGAACTTCCCAATTACCATTATTGGTCAATCTAAGAAAAGTGATAAGTGTGTTCCGGAAAACAGCATTCTTTTTCCACACGGCTAACGTGTTTTGACAACCTAGCTAGCTTGCCTATTATGCATTCCCACCATGGGGAATTGTGAATGCTGAAAGGATGTTTGACCATTGACTACTGCCCTTTGTGCGGGCTGTTGTGGCAATTCTAAGGACTGTCATTAAATACTGTAACTATATAAGTCTCTATTATCTATTATAAGAAATTAGATTCATCACCATGATTAAAAAATAAAGATGACTGCTTTCCATGCCAATTTATTCTTTCCAAATACACCACAGGACAAAAGGCACAGCGCAAAACATTAGCCAAGCCATCATTTGTAGGTTCACAGATCCGGAACAGATAAGAATAACAAATATTTTTTCAAGATATAGATAAAAGACAAATAGATCCACTTACAATGCAGAGAACAGGGATTCAATGAATTTGGAAGAAATGCAAAGGGTGAAAAATGTTCATCCACTAACCTACAAATACAAAGCAAATGCTTATTATTATATAGCTTGTGTCCAATCTTAACTGTACCACATAGTATGATTAAACAATGGCCAACTTTAGGGCTTTAAACTTTAGGGCATGGATGGAGAATAGTTTGGTTTCAGGTTTGACACAGAATTGGGACCCAGGACCTTTAGGCTCAGAGTCCCCCCCACCCCCATAATATCCATGTATCTATATAGACTTAACTGTATCTGTGATTTAGACTTGGTGAAATAGGCCAGTCTGACTAAGCATTTTCTCAGAAAACTATTACCCACACAGTGACTGATGGATTATACAATGAAACATATGCTGTTTTTAGTATTGTTCAGCAATATTTTTAGGCTAGTGGTATTTTGTGAAATGCACTGAGAAATTGAGAATGACATTTGGATTGATTTAGCAAAATCTCATGGCAGACATACTGATGCATCTACCCAATGTATTCCCATCTGTTTGTTTGAGGTGAAATGAACCACAGTGCGGAGGATTACCTCCAAACAACTGAGCTCTAGCAAGTGCCATGCAGTGCTGCTGCCTTGAAAACCTGCCCATGGCAAAATGTCCATGACCCAATAAAGCGCAAAAATGCAAAGCGCTAGTAATCTGCAGTACAACTCTAAGGTCCTGTTGGTTTCTCACAGGATGGAAGTTGTCACAAAGCGGTTTCTGTGTTAAGCGAGGAGCACACAGACGCAGAAAACATGATTTTGCATCTCTGATGATAACGCCCTCTGCTCTGATTATCGCCTGACAGAGAAAGCAAGACTCGGAGTACAACAAGGTCTATACCATATATACATTACAGTTCAATTCTATTAATTTTAAATTAGTTCCTACACTTAGTTCCGCTTGTTGATGCCTGTATGTTTATTTGTCCATATGTATGCTACTGCAGTAAACCAACCTTCACCATTTCCTGGTATGTGCAATTGTGAGGGAAAAATAAACATGTTTGTACAAACATAAATCAGCTGCCAATCTTATTAGTTTAGTTACTCAGAGACTGATTATTGATCAGTCTCTGAGTAACTAACAGGCATAGCCCATGTGTATGTAGGTATTGCCACAACTTTATACATGGTATGGCATTATTAAAATAATCAAACATATCTGAATATTTTATATATAACACCAATAATGTTATATGTAGGCAGAGTAAACATGTTTAAAATGGATACCACTAAACATTTAAAAATAAAAATTCTATAGGTTAAACAGAGATCCATTTGGGCCTTTAATCAACAAGAAGCCTTCCCCAGGCAGGGCCTGCAGTCTCTCTTTAGACAGCTTCGCTGCGCATACCCTGGCTCCTGACATACTTCAGTCCAGTCGTGTACATTATTAAATGATAGCAACAGACCCGATGGCATTCACGCCTGCCTGGGCCACCGGCTGCAATTATGGCAGCCATGTCAGGGAGCCGCGGCTTCATCACAGCGTCATCCAGTCAAACAGCAGGCTGGAGCTGCCACTGTGTGGATGCACACAGTCTCGGGGTACTGGGCTGTGCTCAGCGTGATAACAGACCCTCTGTTGTAGACTTATCTCCAGCAGACTGGCTACAATTCCTCATCCACGTGTCTTACTTCACATCAAGGTCGCCAGTGGCTCAGCACTTCAGCAACCCAGACGGGTCTTTAGTTCAACAGCACCACAGATACTGCATGTAGGCCAATGCAAGGCCAGGCAGAGTGCCTCACCTTCCTAAAACTTTAACCTTGTCTAGAACCATCAATACTTAGTCGGCCAGTGTTTTTTTCCTGCTGACATTTTAGAGGGAAACTTCCCAGTAAATACTGTACAACGCAATGCTGACTTCTGCAAGGAAATGTATAATAAACTGGACATGTCATGATTTGGCAAACATGTCTAATCTATCAGAAGCCGGAGGGATATTGATTCGATTAATGTCCATGTAGTCAATATTTCTGCAGAATTGGCTTGATGCCATTTTCTTGTTGTCTGTCAAATAAAAATATGAAGAGCTTAGATAACTACTATATTATCGACCGCCTTACTAGGGCAGATATTATTAACGCACAAAGTAGGGTCTTAAGATGGGTTCTTAATGCGGCACATTATAGAAATAAAATCTCACTGAACATCACATGAGTCGAAAACAGGGAGTAATTACCCCTTTAATGCAATTACTGTATTCAGATTACAATCAGTTCATATAATACATTGTTTTATTAACCCACTGGCCCCCAAAAAGAAGCTCACAATCCCCTCTCAGCAGGGTCACTGGTTCGTTCTCATAGCTAACAACATAGCTAACAAATTGCAATAGAAACAACCATAAACACCATCCAAATCATTATTTTGTTATTGATAAAACTAGATTAAAAACAACAAGAATATTCCAAACTCTCAATTGTGACCTAGCAGGTGGTCCCGGCCTTAACAGTGAGAACCAGTGATTTTTAGGAGATAGCCAAAATTAGATTACCCCTAGGCTGAGGTGAGGATGCGCAAGGACTGGATTTTTACTTCTGTGAAACAACATACTGTAGGCCTAATCTAATTTTTTTTAAATACATACATTATTATTTGAAATGTCACAATCCACCAACACATAGGATTTTTTTATTTGGGGCACCTGTGTCAACCGGTTAATGGCAGTTTTAGCTTTGAATACTCAACTAATATGAATGGAAATAAAGTAGATTGTATACTATATGCGTATTAGGTGCACTGGTAATATTTAGAATCGAGGGCAGTCTAAACAATAATGTGTAATGAATAAATTAAAATTGTGTATGCAATTTGTCAATAATGGGACATCACACTTGAACTACTAGTAAAAACATCCTCTATTACCCTCATTGTGGTGCAGTGGAGCTTCTGTTTGTTATTTTTTTTAATTGTAAAGACAAGGCAAAGTAGGCCTAAATGTAGGCTATGTTGTCTAACCTAACAGAATTCAGCTCAAAGTAAGTCGTTCTGATGCCCTATTCAAGACAGTGGAAGAGACAGCGCCTGTTTCAGGGTGTGGGCAAGTAATGCCTGGGATGGAGACATGAATCATAGATGAGTTTCGTTCCGGATGCCTTAGACTACAAACAATCAGATAGGCCTACTTTCGTCTCGAGGCATTAGCAGCGTATAGCACAAGTCGCCATGCAAGTAAAATAACGCAGTCATTTCCAGGAGGCATAAAGAAACAATACTGGGGCAGCATCTGCAGACACACAAGTTATCTCATCGCCACTGACAACCTGGGTGTGTCTCCACACACGCACGCACGCACGCACACACACACACACACACAGGAATATTGACCAAGTTATTATTTTCCAAGCTATTACTGAAGACGACATTAGGACACGCACATTTTCCATAGACTTAAGAAATGATCATATTGCATATCTCATGTATCATATCTTTATTTCTGGGGATTTTATTTGCTATTGTAATGCGCACAAATGATAATAACTAATCTGCGGTACACACTTCAGCAATTGATATACGTTAGTGGGCTATTTCTACTGTAACGCAACTACACCCATTCGTCCATTGTGAAAACCCGGATCGCCCCTAATATGATTAAATATCCCCAACGCACGCGCGAGTGCACGTACTCTCACACACGTATACTTAACAAGTTATTTGACAACACTTTGTCTTAGATGTCGTTGTTACAAAACTCAACACAGACATATCCTATGACACATGTCGGTTTCTCCAACCACATGAACTTGCAGACTGACTCTCCCTGCTATGCAGCAGGTGCAATGGGTTCACGTTTACCAAAGGGAACTTCTCATGAGAATTCAGCGTGACTTACCACTTTGCTCCCCGAGAAAGACGAGTTTGAATTTTCTTAAAGGGTTTCCAAAGTCGCTGCCCACAGACATGTTGATGGTATTCTGAGTGTTTGCCCACTAGTTGATGTTAGGAAGATGCTGGATAGGCTATTTAAGACGATGTCCCTACTCGTAACAACCCCGCTCCGTGATGGGAATGCAGCACCGTAAAGCTTTGCCTTTTGCGGATTTGTGCGCATGCGCGGCCTCTCCTCGCTCTCTTTAAAACTGTCAGACACCGATATGACGTCATGTAAAGGAGTGGGAGGAAAACAATATACTTTTCAACGCTTTTATGAAGTAGTTTGGGGAAGTTTCTCACAACTTGAGGATTGTATCATACGAATATACAGTCATGTACGTAGGAGGGTAGTTATGAAGGAAAGCAGGGAAGTGGAGAGTGATATAAATAAGTCAATGATGTCACGAGTGAGATTACTCAATGCCCATATTTGTCATTTTTATTTGATCAGTTAATTCGTTCACATGAACAGCAATGTGATAACTGGTGGCCAACAAAATAGAAATGGTAAGGTTCTAACCTTGCCATTACAGAGCAGTGTAACTTGTTTCATTTGAGTATCATAACATTTAATGTCTGAAAATTTATTGCAGAGCGATTAAATCAAGTTATATGTGATTAACATTGTGTAACATATATCTAACTCACCTATGCTGTGTGTTTGAGACAAACACCTAAATAATAAACTTAAATATTAAGCTAGAGTTAACAATGTTGCCATTTGCAACTAGAAACCTGATAAGGTTCATGCCTTAGGAGGCAGTGAACAGCCAAAACCATTTTCCTTCACATGATCATCAGTCATGCTCTCCATTGTCTTTCAATGTCACCTTTCAGATCGATGCAAAACATTTTTGAGGTACTGTATGAACAGCGATAATATTACAATAGCAGATTTCGGTCCTGTCTTGACTCTAATGACCGCATTCATATATCAAAAGGTTATGGTTTACAGCAATCATGGATTTCCATTTAAAAAAAATGAGGCTACAGTATTACAGAATGAAGAAAACCGTTGGAGTCTTGAATCTCTATGTACATTTGCTGAAAATCCAAATATCCACATGTACGTAGATGTACGAATTAGTTTTTTCAGAAATCCTTTGTCTTCTCAATTTGAAGCTCCAGTTAAGACACAAGTTCACAGGGGGTGGAGGTTAATTGTCACTTAGGGAATTGAGATTAATTCTCAATTTGACGCTAAGATCCTTGAGAAAGTGGACCAACACTTTAAGTACAAAACCTCAACAGAGCAGAGGCACATATTAACGAGGATGTCTCTGGAGAGGCGGCAGTTAACAGGCCTGGTTACAGCGGACCATCATGGTACTTCTCCAGACTGTACTCCCTTGTTCGCTGAACCTTCCAGCCCAGTACAACCAGCAGTAAAATCCCCATGACTTTATAAACTACCTGTAAGCCCAGGTACCTGGTGGAGGGAGAGAAAAAATTAGCAAATAGCAACACCAGTTTTATAAATATCAGTCTTGGAGAAAAGAACACTGCTCATCCAGTATCAGGCTTGGCTGAGGTGCTGGAGCTTTAAATAATCAAAATGAAAGTGTGCATCCGCACACTGAAATCTGTGAAAAAATGTTTTCAGACCAGTGACCTTCTTCAAGTCATGAATAGTTGTTGTCATCAATATTAAAAAAAACAATACTAAATCTAGAGAATTCATGTAAAATACAGTATATAGATGTATAGTGTACACATAATGTATACAAGTATGTATTATGTATGTATTATACATTTCACAGGGTTTCAAAGTGTCTGGAAACAAAACACTAATTCTGGTCAGGTATAATACAAAATATAATAATATATGCGTAATCATGCTACGTTGTACACACCTCTGCTTTAATACCAATTTGAAGTTTTCTAACCTGTTCCTCAAAACATCGTTGTCATAGTAACCGCAGCTTAACTTCTTCCCACAGACGTGCTTCCACCAGATGCACGAGGAGTCGATGGCCATCCCATACAAAGCAGGAGCAGGTAGCCAGGCTGAGGAAATGGAGTTTTAAAAATGGCTAGAGGGCTCAGAGTTCAGTGATATAAGTCAGTACAGTCAAGTCAAGTCAGTACAGATATATCAGAATAACAACGAAAGAATAATGCAGCAATGTAAGAAGACATATTGCTTACCAAGCACTCTCATGAGCAGAAACTGTACTCCTATAGCAAACGACTTCTCTTCTTGTGGAACCGTTCTAAAAATCAACACAAAATAAATCATATGATTAAGTAAGTACCTTAATGCGCTGAGAGTAGATAAACGACTCCATTATTGTTATTATTCAAAAGGTAAGCATACTGTATTTTGTTAATGGGGTCCAAATGTTTCTCTCCTACCTGAGGACCATCATGTAGATGGGGTTGTGCGTTAGGCTGGCGATGAGGCCTGCCAGGGAGAGGAGGAACATGACTGGCAGGAGAAAGTGGGGGCAACTGTTGGGACAGGGACCAGGGTGGGCGCTGCCCTCGATGCCAGATACACACCCACAGCTTGTATAGGACTGGATCCAGGGGGAAAAAGTTTTATAATATAATTATATTTCTATATGGGATTGTTCTAACCTGTGTGCATCACGGCTTGTTACTGCTTGATATAGGACAGTTGTTCCACCTAATTAAACCGTTCTGATCCAATGTCAGAGGATTAAGATTTCTCAAACAGTGTTGCGAGCTGTACAGTATGTCTCCATAACATACATCCCACAGTAGGGTTATATGATTAACAGATCTAAACCAAAACTGTGTGGTTTCAGAATAACATTGGACCTCCAATGTGGAAGAATTTGAATCCTACTAAAGTTCACACAAGACCAGGCCATTGCCATCATGATAACATGTCTTCTGGTAGCTAGAGATTATAAACCTACAGCTAAAGTTGACCTCTCTCAACCTGCCCAACCAATCACTTATAGCTCATAGTTCTAACCTTTGAATGTCTTCATAGTTCTAACCTTTGAAGGTCTTCTGTCTAGCACCTCTCTAACAAGCCAGTGCATATAGTCTGTGATTGCTGAGGCCTAATCCCTTCAAATACATGCAGCCGCCATTGTGCTACTGCATTATATGCCGAGTCAAATTGGCCAATACTAAATTAGCAGTCCCACAAACCACTAGTCACAGGCTGTAACATGTTAAAGTGCTAGAGCTCTGCGCCTCATACTTCCTGTATGCCGTGCGGTTAATTACACATTGATTTTAACATTGATTTTCACATTGGTAGCACAGCGCACTGATACATTTGCTGACCTCTCACAGATGGAAATAATATTGAGTTATAAGCCTATTATGTAGTGTAACCTATTTATAAAATATGTGGCGTGAAGATTGGTTAATGCGTAATAAACATTTACATTTACAGCATTTAGCAGACCCTTTTATCCAAAGCGACTTACAATTAGTATATACACTACAATGTATCATACAAACTAAAGCATAATAAGCATATTAATAAAAATTGCATTATCGACACGCCAGTGGTTCAGTAAGATGCCTGCAACCTTTTCTCTGCTGCGCCAGGGACTGATCCCTTAAAAAGCTTTCTCTTCTGTATCCAACCTACTGTATGCCCCTTTTCTTTTCTGTCTGAGCGGAATATAATTGTGCCTACTGTGAGTGAACTGTGTTCTGCAATTTGTTACCCGTTCAATTTGTTGTTCTTAAACCATTACATTGTTATGGCTAATTGCTCTATGATTACTCTGTCCTGACCATTTTGCGGGGGAAAGTAGGCAAGTATTTTGTGTACTAAAGGTGTAGTGTGTACAGTCTGGCCACTGGGAGGCAGCACGCAACAAGAACACACCTATTTATTTCCTCTCATTGTGGATATTCTAAAAATGTGTATTATCTGAGCATTTATCATATGCAACATGAAATATATTATATTATTATTATTGACTTGACTAAGAACCTTAAATCCCTTCTCTTTTTTTACTTATTTACTGATGACCCCATTTTACATTAATCTGGTACAAGTACAAGTAACAAGTACAAAATATAAGACAAATACCCCAAATGGACATGTTAGTGGATAGGAAAGGGTATTGTCACCTGGACTCTGTAGTTGTTGTTGGGTTCTCTAGTGAAGTTGATACACCCTGCATGGCAAGGAGATATATATTCTATGCCATCAGAACCACACACTGGGTTAAAGGCGTTGGCTTGACAAGAGCAATTGAAGTAGCACGTGGATAAAGATCTATAGGGGAATATACAGAGGGTTCTCAGCTCTGTGTCACCACAGTAAAGATCAAACAAAAGGCTAGGGTTTGGGATCTTGTTTTAAATCTGATCCCTGTGGTCCATGTGTCCCAATGTTACAATGTATACCTTTAAAAGTACATATGAAGAAAGAACAGTATAATGTAGTATACATCTTTTTAAATTGATACTTTACTTCCAATACGATTTCTATCTCATTAAAGTAAAATGATGATAATAATAATAATAATAATAATAATAATAATAATAATAATAATAACAAAAACAATAATAATATTAATAGATAATTACTTTAGAAAAGCACAAGACAATTATCTATCACAAATGTGAGCCCCCCTCACCCATGCGGTCCAGTTTGAGCGTGATTAACCTCTGAAACCTTCTGTGTGGGACAACCCATGAAGAAGAGTGGTATGCAGAGGAGAAGGGAAATGGTCAGCATGGCCACAGAGAAGCGTGGAATTGCCTTCAGGGAAAGCCCTGTCCTCTTCATGATAATGCCACCGATCAGCATGCCCACTGCTAGTGCTGGTAGATTGATCGCACCTGCGGGCCGTAGAGAGATTAGATCACGATAAAGCTATATCAAAGATCTCAGACTTCACAAGCTCTTTGTTAACATGTGTCTACATTCATAGTATTGCCTTATGGGATACTCCAAAGTACTTATTAAAGGGCCTGTGACAGACAGGTGTTTTGAGTTATCAGACCTCCCTTTCCTCAGGACTGTCTGGGCATGCACAGAACCCATTTTGTTGACTTCTCCCTAACTCTCCCATGTTGGTTTGTGTTGCACCTATTGGGAGGGGGACAGGTGACACCTTGTTTGTAATTGGTGTCTGCAGTTTGCCGACCTCAGTAAATGTGCATCATAGCTCCGCCCAACTTCAGCCTGAGAATTTGACTGCTCAGTTAAATTAAGTCAAAGCACCTGTATGGTTGGACCGGGCACTTTAACATTCACTTTGCTGCTTGGCACATTAAAACAACAAGGTGCAGCACATACATAAACTGCTGCAGCAGAGAGTGACTCACTTACTAAAGTCCGGGAAAATGCAAAGTAATGCTATATTTAGACAGTGATATGAGAAATCCTGAATTTAAAATTAAAATTTTAGCTGTGGATTAAGGAAGATGACACTCTCCAGTACTTGTAGTGTAGTGTGTGTAGTGGTGTGTATTCAATTATTTTAACAGACTTTAAAACAGACAGCCACCCTCTAATTTACAGTAAGCAGTTCTGGCCTCAACGGCGTCCATTAAATCTTTATTGTACACTCAGTTGTGTGTTATCCTTGCCTGAAGCTTAAATTGACCCTTTATTACCTATAAAAATATATTTTACAGCAATTTGACGTACCTAGAAGAAGACTGCTGTAGGCCGGTGACGCGCTGTATTGGCGTTCCAGAAACTTATTCAGGAATGTAGCAAGTCCTGCGATGACTGAAGAGAAGCAGCACTGGGCCAGGACCAATATCAGGAAGAAAGGGCTTAGCAGGAGACGGACAAACATTTTTGGAAACACTGATCAGACCCAATCACACGCACACACACGCACACACACGCACACACACGCACACACACGCACACACACGCACACACACGCACACACACACACACACACACAAAACAATTTGGTTATGCTACTGATAAAACAAACTGACAACTGACAACTGACAACTGTCTGTCAAAATATATGGATACTGGCTTGTTTTAAACGCGTCATACCTAAAAATAGACTATAGATTAGAAATAAAAGTTAAAGGTACATTTCTGGATTGCATTATACGGCCCCCCGAACCCAAAATTTCCACAGCTCTATATTTTATATTTTAAAAAATCCACTGTCCACAAAATTATGCATGATGGTAGGTAATGTGCTCAGCTATACAACATGCGTTGTCGGGGGATAAAACCCCCCCCTGTTTTTTACATTCTGGTTTCAACCACAAGGGCACACAAATTGAGGAGTATTAAAGCCTACATATATATATATAAATACCTACCAATAAGCATTGGTAGGTACCGCTTGTAAAAATAATTTGCAGCTTACTTTTTAGGAAATCCACCATAGAGATATCTGTCTTCTTCGACTCTTCGTCCATGTCTGTTTCAGTTCCAATCTCCTATTAAATCAAACGTTAAGTGATGAGTGTCTGGTCCATGCACAATCTGAGCTTTTATTTTGGAAAAACAAGAGCACTGGGTTTTGATTTCCCAATGTTGACGCTTGACACTGATAGCTGGGTCAACATATAAATTCATTTTGAATAAAAATGGAATTATTGCCTTCAATAAATGACCTTTTTCATCAAATGTTCACATTTTTTAGAAGGTATTATACAAGCATAGAGAAGACATTTTAAGAATTCTATCAAAACAATAAAATAAAAGTTATAATCACATTTTTGGGTCCACTCATTAACATATTTGACTTGTGCTAGTCAGGATGTATTTAAATTATTAAACGTAATATGTATGTATGTTTGACTCCAAGAACACAAAATAATTGAGGAAAACTCCAGCAATGTAATATAAAACAACACCACTAGATGTCAGTAAAACACGAGAAGAATTAAGAGGTGCACCAACCCCCAACTGACCCTCTGAATGAAAACAAATACTGCTGAGCACTGGAACTTTACAGATGTTTAGGGGTCATAGTGTAAAATAAAGTTAGATTAGGTCCTCATTAGATCCTTATTTTATGCCTGTTAAATGCCGTAAATGCATGTTTCATACTTTCACAAAAGCGAACCGCCATCTACTTGGAGATCTGAAAATACATCTTACGTCAGCCTGTAATGGCATGCTTCGAGGAAAGAAGAAGTAGGGGATGGAGGTAAGAGCCAGGCTCCCAGAGGAAACAAGCAGGCCCATCCACCAGGCCCCAATCCAGCGTGGATCACTGGTACTCAGCTCCTGGTTGGTCGCTTTAACACAGAGTAGGAAAAAGTACAAAAGAGCAATGAACCTATTTGTAATACTGCATCATTCACTCCGGGTTAAAGGTAGACTAAGTACGAATTTAATTTCACTCTATATTTGACCCTATTGTTGTAACAATATCTTTGTGTCCAATTTGGCCTCCAATCACTATGAAATCTCTCTCATTTAAGTGTTATCTTCACCAGAGAATGAGATCCAAATCAATGGAACATGATTGATGAAGTGCAAATGCATGTACCTTTAACTATTCATTTGTTTTATTGTGGGCTGTTACTCTATTTGACCCAAAATTTGGAAGCGGAGGGGGGGGCAAAGACCAAAACAGCACTGCAGGAGTGGAGTCCCACTTTTGTTTAGATTCAGATCTTGTGTTTTTTTAACGAGTGTCAATACTTACCTAGTATACCTTTAATATGCATGTGTAGAATAGTGACCTGACAGCCATATAAAGCCAGTACCTGAGCCAGTGCTGTTCACATCCACGTAGATCCTCAGCATGACTGAGCCTAGCAGGTAGCCAAACGAAGGCCCAAACACAGAGATTGCGAAGAGAATGGCTGCAAACGACAGAGACTGGCTGTGAGACAGTATTAGAGTGGCTAACCTGAAGTAGCTCCCTAATGGCCAAGCTAGAAATGCGTGCTATAAAACCTACTAACATTTTGTGCTACATGTAGCTCAACTAACACGCTAGTCTGCAGAATGACCCAGAATAGCACCATGGGACTACAGTATGCTTAAACAAATAGATATATCGCTGAACTACTGGCTATTCACCTATGTAAAGGGGAGAGTTTCCCGGCCCAGCGAAGTCATCCACATAGGAAATACCAAAGGGTTGGATTGGCACCGAGCCCACGCCAAAGAGAACCTGAGCACCGGCCATGAGCAGCCACAGCTTGTTGGTGTTAGTCAGACGCGTGGCCTCTTCGCGGCCACACAACTCTGGGGTGCTGGAGTTCATGTGCAGGTTGCAAATGTCATGACGATCTGGATCACAAAGTACAGTTCATTGAAGGGGCAGAAGAAAGTGATGGTTATGAACAATGTGAATATACCCGGACTAGTTTGCTTTAATTTCCGGAAAGGTCTGTGGCTGATAATTGGCACTGTGCGTGAGGCCATGGACGTTTGTCCAAGGACAAAGTTAAGGGGGACAGAAAGGGGGAAAAAAACAAATTAACTGCACAAGAGATAAATCTAATTTACTTGGCTTTCAGCAAGTACATAGACATTAAGGTTTTCCACATGATTTATGCGATGATTCAACTCAAGAGCACCCGCAGGCTTTCCAACCCCCCCCAACCCCTTAAATCCCTTTAACCCCAGAACACAGATAGCCAAGTACAATACACAGGAAAGATTCCTGTCAAGTTCTATTGGGTCACAGCTACAGAGCCAGCTAGAGTTCCACACCGTGCCTCAGCTCTGTACGTCTTAAAGGCCCCATATCATTCCAGTTTCCTTTTTCTCCCTTCTGGGCTGAACATTCAGTTTCAATTTGTGTGGTACTTTTATATTTTACATATCCTAACTTGAATGGCTATCTGACTGGGAGTGTGAGGAAAGGTCAGAGACGGTCGGTTACAATCCAGAAATGGTGTCACACTTAGGACCAAATCGGTTTCAAATGATGATTTTGAAAGGAATTTTTGCTAAATAACACAATTGTTTTGAAATTTCAAAATGAGTCTAGCCCTTTCGGGTCGCCTCAGACAACAACTGACCACATTACTGGAAAACACTTGAATCTGACGATAGTACCTCTCACACACTGCCAAGCAATGGCATATTTACCCCTTCAAGTCAGTCTTCTTTGGACTTCTATAGCGGTTCCTAATGTAGGAACTTCATCTTACCGTGTAAAACCGAGTCGTACTCGTAGGGTGGGGATAAAAAGTGAGGTAAGGTCAGGATCATGGCGCTGGCAGACATCAACAGCCCGCCTATACCTATCAGTCGAGGGCGGTGAACGCGACATCCCAGGTAACTCACAAACACTATTAGAACAGTGTTGCCGACCTGTAAAAACAAGACGCAGACTCATGTGATGCTGTCTACACGCATTATACACTGTCTCTAACACCGGCATTGCTTTGTCATTTCAGTGCGAATTGTCATTTAATTATGCTTTTATGTGAAAATTGATGGATTGCTAGAACTTAGAACCAGATATAACGTTAACATTAGATGCAACAATAGGAAGTAATACAAATACACTTGTACAACTGCATAAGAACCATTTTCATGTCGCGCATCAGTGAACAGAAATTCAGTCTTCAGTCATCAACTTGTGTTTCTTTAGTTCTTTCTTTTTTAAATAAAATAGGCTGACACTGTTCTCTACCCTTCCCCCCTACAGCCACCACATACATCTGTGCATAGCTCTGCATAGCTACTTTGCGGTGAAACCAGCGTTATAAAAATAATAGTTGTTTTGGTTTGAGACAACAGCACTTCTCTCTACTCTTCCCCCATACAGAGCTCCTAGGCTCTGTATGGTTCGACTTTGGGGTTCTGGAAGCGCGAGGAGCGTACTTTCAAGTAGATGGAGAGTTGTGCTTGGCTCTTACCTCATGGAGAGAGGAGAGGGTTCCTGAAGAGTAGCTGTTGAGGCCAAAGCGTCTCTCGATAGTGGTGATGGTACTCTTGAAGTAGGAGCTATAAAGCAGCTGTGTGAGCTGTAGGAGGCTGTGGCACAGGATGAACAGCTAGGGGGCGACACACACACAGTCTGAGTCTAAACATATCAATATACAGTTTGCATATGTCTGTTGGTGGAAGGGGCGGGGCGGGGCGGGG